>ML685832.1:8428920-8497866 GCA_007922175.1 Pelusios castaneus
CCCTTTGGAATTTTTCTCCCCTACACCAAGTTTGATAGTGTCCTGGGTCTGGTTTCTTTTAAGGTAACTTTCAGGAAGAAGGGGGCTCCCAGCTGGAAGTTAAGTAACTGCAACTAACACAGTTAAATATATTTACTCAAAGTACCTTAAACTTTAAAGAGAAGTTGAGCTACATAAATCAGTGATAGAGAAAGGTATGGTTTTTGCTAATCAGATACAGAACTGGCTGGGTGATGATAATTCCGTTTTGTGGCAACTTTTGAAGTTTTAAAATTAGTTTTCATTCTACACTGAAATAAAACAAAAAAAATTAAGTATTATTGGAAAAACAAAATTCTGTCAAAATGTCCGTTTTTGGATCAAAACCTGAGATTTCAAATTCAGTAAAGGGTGTGAAAATGAAGTTTTCATTGATGATCATTATGAATCAGGAAGAGCAGGGACTTGAAATAGGCCTCTTACCTCCCAAGCAGATGCCCTAGGCTTTAAAGGTTTCCCAAGAGAAATCTCATGTACACCAGCATCTCTTCAGTGCACATTTTGGCTCTGATGATATTTCATTTCAGTGAAAATACTCCAACCAAATCAAAACAGAAAAGAAACTAGGAAGCTTTGGTGGAGAATTATTCTGTTTGCTTCTTTTTTGTGTCATATACTGACTGTAAAGCTACATTGCAGGAAGGAAGCTTATCTTTTTCCAAGGTTTATTTTTGATATTTTAGTTAAACCTAAACTCCTGAAATGAACACCAAATCTAGACTGGTTATTTTTACGTTAAAATCTGAGCCTGTTGTGAACTGTCTCTGCCCTTCAACCATTCTCTAGCCACCACTGACATATATTAACATCAGATCTGTGTTTTGATCTATCAGGACCATGGCAAGCTAGCACATTTTTAAGGTGATACATTTATTTCACTTATTTCCAGTGCATAGCACACACAATGCTGTCCTGCAAACACACATTATAAAAGCTGGATCTAGTTTTATTCAGTAAACACTATGGGTGCATCTCCACTGGCAAGTTAGGTCAATTTAAGGAGGCTTAAGCAGACCTAAACAAAGCCACGTCAACACTCGGCTTTTATTAAGTCGACTTAAGCATTTCTTTAAGTTGACTTAAAGAAAGCTTAAGTCGACTTAACAACTCATTTTAGGTCGACTTAAACCTTAAATCAACTCCTTAAGGTGACTTAAAACCAGTGTGGATGGGGATTAGCACCTAAATTGACCTTATTAAATTGACTTAAAGCATTAAGTCAACTTAATAAGCTCGACAAGGGGCTATGTCTACACTAGAAAAGTTAAGTCGACTTTATTAAGTCGACTTAACGAGGTCAACTTTAAGTCGACTTAAAGTCCACCTTATTAAGTTGACTTAACAAAGTTGACTTAACTTTTCTAATGTAGAGATAGCCTCCGTTTTGTCTCTACCATGAGCTTTGTAAGTGGATTTGGCAACTTGACAAAGGGTCCCTAATATTCTTCTCTTCTAATGACACAACAATTCTTCATTTTATGTCAAGGACATATTGTTATTTCTTAATGGAGTTGTGCATTTGTAAAACATATGCCTAGAGATGGCTATCTCTTTAAGAGACCTACTGAGGGTGGGTTACTGTTGCTGGGCAGATTATCTACCCACAACGAGAAATTTCTAGAAGCAGAGAGTGGTAGCATTTTTGAGCATGCTCCACAGGATGCCCTGCTGGTGTGATGTGATGTGGTCAGTCAGATGACAAGAGAGCAGCAGTCTGTGCAGACAGCAGGCAAGAAGGAAAAGCCTGCATGGAATTCTACAGAAAATTCCTGCAAAGAAAGAAGAAGAGGACAGCTATTTCTTGCCACTCAAGCCTCTACATTTGAACAAAGATTGTAGCTGAGAGTTGGGTGAACTCCACCTGGACATTGGGACTCTGTCATGCAGGGGTTTGTGTAGGGATTGTTCTTAGTTAATTGTATTTTGGTTGTTTTAGGATAAGGTTAATTTAGTTAGTAGTTAATAAAGTTCATTGTTATGTTTGTTTTTAGAAGTATTTAATGTTAGAGGATAACTCTGAGCAATCTTCACTGTGAGTCCCACTGTGAGATCCCAGGTCTCCAGCTGCTTTCAGCTGATTGGGGTGTATTTCTGTGAGGCACTGGAGAAGCACAATTGAATTAATTTTAGCCCACCCAAAGGTTAAACATTGTATTAAAAACAGCCTTTAGTCAATGAGGCCTTTTTGCAACACTTACCAAAAAAAGAGGATTAAAATTCATTGTTTGCACTGTGTATATAGTTAATCTGAGTTTTTACCATAAAACAGCAATAGTCTGAATAATGCTACATCTGACAAAATAGGTCGGAGACCATGAAAGCTTATACCCGAAGATATTTGTTAGTCTTTAAGGCTATGTCTACACTTGTTAATTTAAGTCAATTTAGCATGTCCACATTCAAAAAGTAAGTCAACTTAGAGGGGACCCTGCCAAATTGACCTAGAGTGTCCACACTGGATGCCTAGATCAACTTGTAGGGGCTAGGTGGACCTGGGACAGGTCCACGATGGTAGAGGGGGCACCACTTGCCAAGTGCCAAGGGGCTCAGCCTTTGCCCCATTATACCTGGGTACAATGGGGCAAAGGGGGACAGGGACCCTGGCAGGGTATAGGAGCAGGGTGGGCAGGGCTCTGCCCTGCCCTGTGGGGGGGGGAAATGCCAGGCTGTGGCTGTGCCAGCCACCCTGGCAGAGAGGGCAGTGGGGAAGCCCTAAAGCCCCCTAAGTTGACTTAAAGTCGACCTAGGGCTACTCCACTTTTTAAAGACTTTAGCCATCAAAGTCGACTTAAAAGGAGGTTTAGTAAAATAGACTTAATTTTCCTTAAGTCGACTTAAGCAGCTGCTTAAGTCGACTTAAGGCAAATGTAATGTAGACGCAGATTAAATTAAGTCAACTTAAGGAAGCTTAAATTGTGTGAAGTGTAGATGTAACCTTCAAGTCCCTGTTCAGGTGCCAATTTGTAACCTTCGAGTGGGCTAAAATTCATTTAATTGCCCTTCTCCAGTGCCTCACAGAAATACATCCCAATCCCTGTGGAGAAAGCAGCTGGAGATCCAGGATCCAGTCTGTATGGGACTCACAGCAAAGATTCTCAGAGTTGCCACCCAACATTAAAATACTACTAACAAACATAACAATGAACTTTATTAACTACTAACTAAATAAATCTTATCCTAAGAAAACAAAATGCAATTAACCGAGAACAATCCCTACAGAAACCCCCACATGACAGATACCCAAGAGTCCCAAAGTCCAGGTGGAGTTCACCCAACTCTCAGCTACAGTCTTTGTTCAAATGTAGAGGCTTGAGTGGCAAGAAATAGCTGTCCTCTTCTTCTTTCTTTGCAGGAATCTTCTGTAGCATTCCATGAAGGCTTTTCCTTCTCCTTTGCAACCAGCCCTCAGACCCATATCCATGTCTGCAATATCTGTTGCAGATGACTCAGGGGAGGGAGAAAACATCTTGTTCACTCCTGGCTCAGCTTCTCTCCTGAAAACTGAGCACATGAGCTCTTCTCCAAGCGGCTCTGACTTCTGTCTGCATAGACTGCTGTTCTCATGTCATCTGACTGACCACACCACATCACACCAGCAGGGAACCCTGAGGAGCATGCTCAAAATGCTCCCTGCTTCTGGAAGTTTCTAGTTGTGGGTAGCTAATCTGCCCACCAACAGTAACCCACCCTCAGTAGGTCTCTCAAAGAGAGGCATATGGGTTACATAGATGCACCCTAAGGTACCACAGGACTCTTGTTGTTTTTGAATAATTAATTAAATTAATTAAATCATTCACAAAGAAGTTCTATAATTTCAAGAAATTGGGTGAATTTTGCAAACAGCTTTGTGTTAGTTTTAAAACTAAAAGTTGCTTTCAGTGCAACAATGAAAAATTTAAAACAATTCCACTTACTCATTTCTGTCTTTCACAAATATCTTATTTACTACCAGATAAAGATACTTGAAGTTATATGAGTATAGATCAACAGTGACATCCAGTGGGAAAGCAAACCAATGCAATTTCTGACATAGTCCCACAAAATATCATCTGTTCTACAAATTGTATGTGGGGATACAGAACATTATTTACCTTTTGTTTTTAGATGTTGGAAATCAAGGGGCATAAAGCACTGAGCTATATGCCATTGTTAAAATTAACTCTTGTTTATTACTTATTATATGGCTCCTGAACATCTTCAAGTACTTTAGAACTAGCATTGCCATATGTCATTAGCCTACAGATCATTGCTATCCACTCTCAGAATTAGACAAGTGATTTAATGCTGCTGAAATCTGCAATCTAATAAACAGATCACTTTATGATAATAGGATATGTCAAGTAGATAAGTTCATGTTTATCAAGCACACAGCAGCAGGAATTCTTGAAAGAGTTTCTATTTGATCTGACTTTGAAAATCCTGACATAGCATTGGCTCACATTTTCCCCCAGATTCTTTAGTACCGTACATTGACACATATACTCTAAATTGTTGTGGCATGTCTTGCAATAGTCTATTTGAAGTCTCTGACAAAACAATCTCTTAAAATATTAATGGATAACCTCTAATATATATATTTTAAAATGTATACACTCTCATTCTCTAGGATTATGGTAATACATTATTAAAACAAATGGGACACATTTTTTCAAATAAAAGTTTAGAGAGAAAAGCTCTTTAATCCATATGTAGGTACCATCTGGATTTTCAAAAAATGCTAAAACACCCAGCCAATCACAAATGAGGTGATAGGAACAATTTTCTATACAACCTTTAAATTAGACCCAACCTTGTAGGTCACTTAGAAACTTTTGAAATTTTTACCCAATTGTATAATTAAGATATGTCTTCACATTCATTTTAGGTCAGTGGAGACTGGTTGGTGCCCATGACTTGTGAAAATCAGGCAGAAGTTTAATTATGGATTTAAGAGTCTCAATTTTTTTCTTATTTTTGAAAATGTTCGTCCTGGCTCTTTGTATAGGCCTGATTCTGATAGCTTTCCTCATACTCATAATCTTTTGTCCCATAAAAACAAAATCTTTTATAAAGCACTGATTTCAGTAAGAATTACTCAGGTGACTAAAGTTGGCAGGATCAGGCAAGATGAGAGGCTGTTTTGAGAGAATGTGTATCATATTGCCTATTGTCCCCAAAATAATGTAATTTTATATGATGATACTTTAGTGTAAATCAGTAAAGTAAACATATAAATACAACTGAAAAGTTTTAAAATTTTTAAAGCAAATATTCTATGTGAGCAAGAGTGACTGCATGCTGCTTTTAAATGTCAAAAAAGGAACAGGCAAGACAAAATAATGACTGAGTTCTCTAAGGAAATTAGTGGAGAAATTACTGTAACTGTAAATTAGTATAAGGCTTTGCAAATGTCACAGAAGGAACAGAGGATACAGGAATCGTTGAATGATGCCAGCGTGGAAATGAGTAAATAAATTAGTTTAAGCTTTTAAAAATGAAATGTGACAAAAAGCCACCCAACTATCTCAGTGGATGGGTGGCATTTTCTTACATTTCATTTAATGGAGCCAGAATTGAAAGGGGATAGTCCCAGCAGCAAGGGCCACTAGGAAGTTTTTCCCACCTGGGAACCTCTGGCTCATTGGCCAGTGTGGAGGGATCAGTATTGATTGGCCAGGATTTTATTTGGAATCTCTTTCATGAAGAACTATTTTTTGGCTCCATTCTAGCAGCTCACCTGACCCACTTCCTCCCCTGAACTAGAAATGGAAACCCATCCTGACAGATTCTGTGTTTCTACCTGATCATGTGTTTAGGGGGAAGGAAGGATATTTTTTTTTGCCCTAGCATGAACTGACAGAGGATGAAAGAGTTTTCTCACTTTCTCCCAGAAACATCAGCTCACAATGGATTGAGTAGGATCACAGTAATGGATTGAATAGGATCACAGTACCGAAGTGAGTATTTAGCACCTAATAGAGGTACTTGGGTTGAGTTGTTAATTCATCACAGCTGGTTTCCAAATGTGATTAAAATGATTAAATGTATGGTTCCCAGAAGTAAAAGACCTGGAACTGGCAATGGGTCTTGGACACCTTTGTGGGCCAAGATCAGATCTTTTGGCCTTTGCAGGCCGAGGTTCCCACCTTGCTACACCCTCTGTTCTTCTTGTGATGAGGAGGGTGCTAGGGCTCATAGCAAGTTGAGTCCTGGAAAGAAAGACTAAAAGAGAGCCTACTCCTTTTTATGTATTATATGGTATGGAGCTCTCTAACCCTGTACTAGAACCAATTAAATGCTTGGTACAGGACAGCATGGGAGATGAGCAGGTAGACCCCCTCCTTTGTACTGAATTTCAATAGAAGTTTCCGTCTGGTATTTAATTGTATACATGTGTCAGTGCTCACTTCACCATTATGTCCACATCAAATGATTCAATCAAAAAGATTCATATGCTTTGTATTATAATCTATGTTTGAAACAAACAAGTCAATTACTGCATGCTGAAATTACTAATAGTTACTGCCATTGGGTGTTTGGGAAGAACACATATGAAATGAGTTTGGTTATCTTTTTCCTGTTCCTAGTGAAAAGAAATACACTGCTCTCGGGACTGGTTTGTATAACTGTTAGCAATCTCCACATAAGCCTAATGGTTGATAGGACTAGAAACTAGATTCCTTCACTCTGTTGAGTCACATTATGGGCTTTCGATTAGGCTCTTGCAGTGTTTCTTCTAAGCATTACAACTCATAATGGCTATGTCTACACTTGTTAATTTAAGTCGACTTTAGCTAAGTTGACTTAAATAAGTCGAATTTAAGTCGACTCAGTTAAGTCGACTTAGCATGTCCACACTCAAATTTAAAGTCGACTTAGGGGGGAACTTACAAAGTCGACCTAGAGTGTCAACACTGGATGCCTAGGTCGACTTCTAGGGGCTAGATGGACCTTGGGCAGGTCGACGGTGGCAGGGGGGGGCACCCCTTGCCCAGTGCCAGGGGGCTCAGCCTTTGCCCCATTGTACCTGGGTACAATGGGGCAAAGGGGGACAGGGACCCTGGCAGGGCATAGGGGCAGGGTGTGCAGGGCTCTGCCCTGCCCTTTAGGGGGGCATGCCAGGCTCTCCCTGTGCCCCACCCCCGGCAGGGAAGGCAGTGGGGGAGTCCTGGAGAGCCCTAAGTCGACTTTAAGTTGACTTAGGGCTGCTCCAAGTCTACACTGGCTTAAGTCGACTTTAGGAAGTCGATTTAAGCCTAAAGTCGAATTAAAAGTAGGTTTAATAAAGTCGACTTAATTTTCATTAAGTCGACTTAAGCAGTTTGCTTAAATCGACTTAAGGAAAGTGTAGTGTAGACACAGGGTAAATTAAGTCGACTTAAGCAAGCTTAAGTCGACTTAATTTACAAGTGTAGACGCACCCGATGTGTCTGTGTGGTGTATAGAAGAAAACAGCCTATAGAATGGTTAATGTAGAAAATCAACCAGGAATATATTTATTTTAAAAATATTATAAACATCAACAAGCAGTAAACTGCTAAATTTCACCAATTTTCTTCCATTAATATAATGGAATATTTGTTCAAATATTTTTAATAAATGAAAAAAAATAAATCTGTTGATTTTTATCATCTCTAGTATAAGTAATGCAATAACTCTAAAGACATACACGTATACATATATGAAAAAGTTGTCTAAATTTTTCTAATTGTTGTTAATTTTACAGTATTAATAATTTTAAAGAGCCGGTTCATTTATTGTTATCTATTGTGGTATTATGTTATGGTGCCTACAATATAACCTACAATGAATTTAACTTCAGTAGATTAGAGACAAGTGCCTGATATAAAATAAAACTTTGTTAAGTAAATAAGAAGGAAACCGAGATAACACTCCCATGAGGTATGTACAGATGATCTGAAAGGATTATAAGGCTATTTCATTAAAATCACTCATTATATACTTTTTTAACACTCTCTACAGTAAGACTATTTACTTTAGCTTCTAGCTACATTACAATCAGTGGTAAAGTACTTATATTCATTAAACAGTATCTTTTTAGAGCTCTATGAATATTCAGCTAAAGAATGTGTCTGATGAATACATAATACATATATCACAGCAAGATTGCCTAGTTGTGGGTTAACCACTTGAAAGCCACACATTTGTGGATGACATCCATTGCGCCGCTGAATTCTGTGGAGTTCAGAGATTTCAAAGAAAGCCCCCAGTCCATAATTGACCAGAGGAGGTGGGCCACTAGCTCTAACAGTCCAGTCTTCTAAGTAACCTTTGGCTGAGAATTCCTGCTGAAGTTAGTCAGTTGGTTACAGGTTGAAAGTTTTGAAAATCTTATGAGTTCTCTATTCTGGTAGTTATATGTCCAACATAAGCAGTGAAGAAGTAAATGCACATGCCACATTAGCAAAAACTGTAAAATATAATTAATTAAGCACTTTTCACCAGTGGTTCTCAAAGTGCTTTTACAAAGGAGGTCAGTACCATATATCTTGAATAGAGCTTCTTAGCACAGCTGTATGTGTGCTGTAGGATATCTATATACTCCAGTCAGAGGTATGACTTCACCACATATTGACATCCCAAGCTAGTTTTGATCTAGCTTCAATAACAATAGCAATTACTACATAGCACCATGGGCTAACCACTTGAGTACATATCAAGTTTGGTTTAACAGATAGTGATCAAGGTGGTCACTCTGGCTATGTCTACACTTGTTAATTTAGGTCTACTTAGCATGTCCCCACCCAAAAATTAAGTCAACTTAAAGGGGACCCTTCCAAATCGACTTAGAGCATCCATATATATCCAAATAAAAATGTTACAATATTTTATATGAGACCCAAGATCATAGTAGCTGAGTTGTTTCAAAATACAACTGATTTACAGAGGCAATCCTATATGGACTCAGGAGTACTGAACTGGGTTTTTGTAAGCTTTTAGCTTTCATAAGTTAATTTTAAAATTAATTAGTAAATTAAACGCAATACTAAGTTTTATTTCTGAGTAATGAAATAATAGCAGTGCCAGATACATGGTTTTCAACATGAGTTAATATAGCAAGTGAAGGGCTAATGATTTCTGAAATACATGCACATTATCTAAACTAATGTCCACATGATAAACTCTTTCCCTATAAATTTCCTGTGTCAGGGTAAACCAAAAGATTGTGCATTGTTGCAACTAATAATCTAGCCTAACCTAACATATGTTAAATCTGGAGGTAGACCTGTATGGAAGCAGACTACTAGAGTACCTTGTAGCTACTGTGGTGGCTTCTAAGCTAGTTGTTTTTATCCCTCACTTGGTCTGTGATTTCTGCATTTAATCAAAGTTAAGCTTTTCATTAAAGGAATTCAAGAGGATGCTTTTGCAAAAACATGACCAGGATTTCATGTGTCTGTCCACTGGGAAAAAAAAATGTAGGATTCAGGGTTTGACCCTTATTTTTCTGTCTCTATGGAATTGGCCTTATGACATATGTCACCCATTCCTGGAAACTTTTATTCATATGAGATAATTATTAGCAATAACATTTTTTGGTTTTTATTTTTTAATTTTGAAAACCAACATATATTAATTAGTTTATAGCCCAGTTCCTTCTCCCATTCACCTCAATGGTAAAACTTTCACTGGCTTTAATAGATGCAGGGTAGGACCAGGAAGAAATGAAAGATTATGTAAGTATTTACTGTTATTAATATTTTTTTAAAAAGGAATGCTGCTATTTCTAAGAAACTGGGATGAAAACGTGATGGGAAAACTCACTGTTTCTGTTCCATATGTACGAAAAAGTCATTTTCTAACTTAGGATATTCTGGTGTGAATAAGTACTGAAATATATATTTATACAGTATATATTTAACATTGAACACTTAATAATAAAGCTTTAAAACCCAGAACTATAAAGGAGAGGAAATTTGTAAGCCTTATGAGGTATTTGCTGACATATCTGAGCCCTTTGGGTACCACAGTACAGAGCTCAGAAGTAAAAGAGGTGAAACTACTTTCACATCCTAAGACGTGGTTGCTTTAGGTCAGGGTGGAAACTGTGTGGGAAAAGCTGATGCTGCTTGTACTGTGTCTCTTCTGCACCCATGTATATGAAAGACTTTATCTCTTCAGGGCTATCAAATTTGTATCTACCACTACAAAAATATTTTCTCCTCCTTTTTAAAACAGATTTCAACATTTCCACACTATTTACATTGACCCGAAGCAACTGTCTCTCATTCATACAAAATACTTAAGAAAAATAAACATTTCACAGACTCTCAAATGTGATGTTTTTCACCAGCTACCAGTCTATTTTCCAAAAACGTTGTTCAAAATAATGTAACAAGATGGTGTACAGCAATGCAATAGCTGAAACACGCAAGACAAAAAGTTGATGGACCATTGCTTTTTTATTATCACTTACATACTACACTTGCTGCTTAAGAGGTGCATCACACTTTGTTGTCTTCTGGTTTAAGATACCTTAACATCAAGATCTGCCCAGTAACTGTTTTTGTAAAAGCACATCTAAATAAACTAGAGGAGTACAAAGTGCTCAGTGTCTCAAATGCTGATTATTCTGGTTTCATTTCATTAAAGCTCATGATTAACTCTAAGCATATAACAAAACTGATCTATTTGAGGTGAATTCTGCAAAATGCTGAGTACTGTAGCCCTAATCTAGCAATGCAGTTTCTTGTTGTTATGTGTTATTTTTGTTGTGTATGTGTGTGAATTGAGCAGTTCTCAGATCTTACTCAGTCAAATTTGCAACTGACTTCAAAGTTGTGGGGTTTTTTTTGGTTTGTTTGTTTTTGTGGTGTTTTTGTTTTTGTTTTCTTTTGGGGGTTTTTCATGAAAGGCTAAGTAAGAATTATGTAAAGACTGCAGTATATTTGCCCTTTTGGTAGAGAAAACTTATAGAGAGGTTGTTTGTCAATGAGGCCATTATCTCAGAGATGTACTGCGTAAGTTGGTATTCATCCAAATTATCAAGGATACTGTTATCTATCTATCTATCTATCTATCTATCTATCTATCTATCTATCTATCTATCTATCTATCTATCTCTTTTAATACTGTTTTGTACAAAAAGGCTTGTCCCAACATTCTGATATTCAGAGCAGACTGCATGTTTGTCAAATATCTGTCAGGTCTCTAATACTATGTGAATATGATGCATATTGTTGTTATGACGTTGTTCATCCTGGGTCATATTTTTATCACAATTTATTTTTAAAGTATGTCTGACAAAGACCTTGCAGAAGAACATCCAGCTCATAAAACCTTGTTATAGAGGTAAATTAACCAAGTGTTTTATTGCTCAGATAATGTTACGGTATCCTTGACAATTTGGATGGATACCAACTGACACTGTGCATCTCTGAGATAATAGTCTAGTTGACAAATAACCTTACTGCATGGTTTTTTGTTTTTGTTTTGTTTTGTTTTGTTTTTAACCAAAAGGGCAAATGTATTGAGGTCTTTTCTTAATTCTTATCTCATCCTTCCTCAAAACAAAACCTTCTGTTGAAGTCAGTTGGAAGTTTGATGGAAAATGCTCATCTCACTTGTGGGGATTTTCTTTAATAGACTTAAGTGCAATGGAGCCTTTCCCCTTCCTCTCTGCATGGGACTGGGAGACCTCAGGCAAGACCAGCTGTGGCAGTCTAATATATTTTCCCTCCAATTCACCATCCTGCTCCTGATGGCTTCAAGTGTATGTATATGGAAGAAGGGGAAAGCTCTGCTTCTTTCTTGGTTTTCGCCATTCTTCCTTATACTGAAGAGTTGGGGAGGAGAATGAACTCTCTCACATAACATGGCTATGTCTACACTAGAAAAAGTTAGGTTGACTTTATTAAGTTGACTTAATAAGATCGACTTTAGGTTGACTTAATAAGATCGACTTTAAGTCAACTTAAATTAAGTTGAAATAATAAAGTGGACTAAGTCAACTTAAAGTTGTCAACTTTGTCAAGTTGACCTAACCGCCCTTAAGTTGACTTAATAAAGTCAACTTAAGGGTTATGCCCCATCCACACTGTCCTTAAGTCAACTTAAGGAGTCTACTTAAGGCTTAAGTCGACCTAATAGGCGGTTCTTACTAGGTTGACTTAAGTTTTCATTAGTCAACTTAAGGAATTTCTTAAGTTGACTTAATGAAAGTCTGGTGTAGACAGGGAGTAATTAGATTGACTTAAGGGTCCTTATATCTACCTAAATTGCTAGTGTAGACATAGCCCATGTGCATAATAGATCCTTTTCTGCCCACTACAGCTGCCACTAGACAGCTGGCTGATTGGCCATACTGAAATTTT
Organism: Pelusios castaneus; assembly: GCA_007922175.1. NCBI lineage: Eukaryota > Metazoa > Chordata > Testudines > Pelomedusidae > Pelusios > Pelusios castaneus. The sequence goes on from ML685832.1 coordinate 8,441,274, forward strand.
TGTTTGCTGCTGACAAGTAGCCATTTTTTAGTTCACAGAGCACTAAAAGATTGGTAAAATTTGAAGGCTAACAGAGTAGATCCCAGAAAACCAATCACTAGTCACATATTAAAAGATAAAATCCATACAATTCCCAAGGATTTTTTAGAAAAGGAACCAAGACAATGCTGTTTAAAGGAAGTGTTCCTGGTGACCTTTTTTAGGGGCTTATAGGGTGAGAAGCCTAGTTTGTGGATCAAAGAACAATGGAGACTTACAATAGGAGTAAGGAAAGTCATTTGTGGAAAACTAATCAACTTAGCTGCACTACCAAGATTATGCTAAATGGAAGCTGGGAAGTGGACATTTTCACTGTTTAGACATTAAAATCATTCATCATAGTTCAGTCTATGGGTTCAAGGCAATTGTTTGCCCACCAAAATGGGTATTTTTTAACCAAGTTTCATTTCCCAGCAGTATTCGAAAAAGGAGTTCAGTTTCTTGGTTTGCCTTCAGAGGACTTTAGCTTTCATTCATTTAACATAGGGACAGATACTTCAGCAGTGTTAGAAAGGAAAGCAGACCAGAGATAATCCATCAGCCATCAGAGTGCTTTAGGTCCTTCACTGGGCCTGAACAAGTTTGATTTAAACTTTCATTATTTGTTGTACTGTTTCAGGTTTGAACAGACCCCACCTATAGCTAGTTGGTTATGTGGATAGACTATTGTTGATAGGCCTGAAAAGGGGGATCTAACAGACATGAGGGACCACAGCTAAGGTTTCCCACTTTGCTGTGTGCCTGAGTAGGCACAGAAGCAGGGCTATGCTTAAAGACCAATCAGAGCCCCCCATTCACTGTTTCAGAGGCTGTTTTCTTTCTTCGCAGGATATCACTATTCAGTTACTCAAAATTGTATTATACTCCTGTTGTACTTCCCAGACTGTTAACTGTCTTGGTCAAAGACTGCCTCTTTCTTCTGTGAGATCTCAGTGCATGACTGAAATTTCTAGGTGCTATAGTAAAACAAATAAATAACACAGAAACTTAAATTCTATCAGTCCCCTGTATTTTCAGACTAGTCTTTCTGAAGATACATATATGACTTCTTGTGTTCTGGAAGGGCAATGATGGTGGATTTAGAGAAAATTCTAGCTGGGAATATGTAATAAGAAAAGAGAAATTGGAGGAAAGAAACTGTTCTACAAAATAATGAACAGCAAAGCACAGGTAAATCAGTCACCCTTATTCACATCAGTGGACCCAACTGAGAAAAGAAAGTATTTCCTTTTTTTTTTTTTTTAATTAAGCATAGAGCATAATTATTACTTGTGAAACTCACTGCCACAAAATATCACAGAGGTCAAGAGCTCAGTATATGGATAATGAGAAGGACATCCACAGTTAAATTAGATGGAAAAAAATGTTTATTTTAATGAGGGCTAGAAACCACAAGCTCCAGGGTATAAAATAGTTTAGAAAGATTAGAAAGAAATATTCCCTATGGGTAAATAATATTATAATTGTCCTTCACTAGATCTCTTGCTCCTTCCTCTGAATCATCAGATCCTGGCCATTATCAGAGAAAGTATGTTATATTGCAGGGGCCAATACCCTAATCTCAATATGACAATTCCAACAGTTTTAAATAATTTACTTTTTTGGATTTTTCAGTTCCTATTGAATATTTTGATTTGTTTTTTTCACTCAAAGCCTTTACACCAGCTTCTAGTTACTGAGGTTTTCTTTCCAAAGTCATCCTCTAGTGTGAAGAGTATAGATCTATTTTAGCTGCTAAAGCTTGATTCACCTGAAATATCACTTCTAGGGACTCTGCAGACTTCTCTAATAGGAGAATCCTTTCAGAAGGTGTCAAAGCACCAATGTGATTTGTTTCTTCTTGCAACATAGAAAATCCTTATGCTGGAGGTGAGGGTTTGGGTACCAGATTCAAATAACTGTCTCTAAGTGCCTGTCCTCAACTGATCAAAAATGTCTGCACTGAGAACTCTGTCATCTAATCTTTCTGATATTTTATATCTCTTAATGGATACTGCTCAGTGACAAAAAGAAGCAGGGGGAGGAGAAATACTAACAATCAAAGCACAACCACCAGAGAAAAGTTTAAAAAAAGCTGAAATTAGAGTGCCGGACATATCTTATTCTATTGCTGTTTACATTGGCCAATGGCACAAAGGAGAAGTGAAACTTGCAAATGTTCTACTATTGTTACCTGATTAACTTAATTAACTTTGTAATCTGGTAGTAAAGGTGGAGGTGTGAACCTGAGGTAAGAGACTTACTGGTGCTGCCAACTTATCTTAAATCTATATGAACCCACTGTCACAGTTCCAGGAACAATAGCACCACTTAGGTCTGCACAAGGACCCCCACCCCCCACCCCCAATAGGTCTCAGGCCTTCAGCTTTTGCTCTTTTGTGAGTAGGAACCCATGTCCCTCTCCTTGCAGACCAGATATTTAAGCTTGAAGTTCCCCTGCTATTCACTGTGACTATCCCAGCAAGTTTGACCTTATTCCAGAACTTCTTCACAAGGGACAATGGCACGGTGACCAATTAGCATCTGTATTTCACAAAACGTAGTACAATTACTTTAGGATAAAAGCATCACAGAGAAAATATATAATAAACTCCATTAACAGCTTTTATGTATGCTAAGCTTACCAATGTTACTTACCTTGGCACTTGGAAGAAAGAAAGTGACCAGGAATTGTCAGCAAGGATATACCATGGTCAAGTTATGCCTCACCAACCTGATTGCCCTCTATGATGAGATATCTGGCTCTGTGGATGTGAGGAAAATAATGGATGATATAGATTGACTTTAGCAAAGCTTTTGATACTGTCTTCCACAATATTCTTATCAGCAAGTTAAAGAAGTATGGGTTGGATGAATGGACTATAGGGTGGAAAGAAAGCTGTTAGATCATTGGACTCAACAGGTAGTGGTCAACAGCTCAATGTCTAATTGATAGCCAGCGACAAGCAAAATGCCCTGTTGGTTGGTGTTGGAGATGTTTTTGTTCAACATATTCCATAATGATTTGGATAAAGAGATGGATTGCACCCTCAGCAAGTTTGCTGATGACATTAAGTTGAGGGTAGTTGTAGATACGTTGGAGAGTAGAAATAGGAAACAGAGTGGACTAAACAAATTGGAGGATTGGGCCAAAAAAATATCTGATGAAAGTCAACAAGGAGAAGTTGACTTAGGATGGAAAAATCCCAAGCAGTGCTACAGACTGGGAACTGAATGTCTATGCAGCAGTTCTTCAGAAAAGGACATGGGGGTTATATGGACAAGAATATGGATATGGATATGGATATGGATATGAGCCAATGGTGTGCCCTTATTTCCAAGAAGTCTAATGAGACATTGGGCTATATCAGTAGCAGTGTTTCCAGAAGATCAAGGGAACTGATTATTCCCCTCTGTTCAGCACTCGTGAGGCCACAGTTGGAGTATTGTGTCCAATTTGGGGGCCCTCACTACAGTAAGGATGTAGACAAATTAGAAAGAGTCCAGTAGAAGGCAACAGAAATGACTAGGCAGTTGGAACACATAATTTAAGAGGCAAGGCTGAAGAAACAAGGCTTGCTTAGTCTGGAGAAGAGAAGAATGAGGGGAGATTTGATAGCAGCAGGCCCAGATCAATACAGGGGTTTTAGGTATGAACTTGCCACTTCATTCTGAATTTTTTTTTTTCACCAGAAGTTGGTCAAATTAAAAACATCACCACACCCACCTTAACTCTTTCATTTCCTGGGACCAACATGAATGAAATAACATTGGAAACATTTATAGGTATGAACAACTTTAATCTCTGTGGCATCGGGTATATCTTAATACAAGAATCATTTGAAGTTTCCACACTTCCAATGTCTCACATCTCCCCCAGCCACCCCGAAAATTCTTCCTTTGACTATCATAGAATCTTAGCATTGGAAGGGAACTCCTGAGGTCATCTAGTCCAATCCCCTGCTAAAAGCAGGACCAATCCCACTAAATCATCCCATCTAGGGTTTTGTCTAACCAGGCCTTAAATGTTTCCAAAGATAGAGATTCCACCTCTTCCCTAGGTAACCCATTCCAATGCTTCACAATCCTCCTAGTGAGAAAGATTTTCCTAAAATCCAACCTCCACCTCCCCAGCTGTAACTTAGAACCATTGCTCCTTGTTCTGTCCTCTGTTACTACTGAGAACAGCATAACTCCCTCCTCTTTGGAGCATCCCTTCAAGTAGTTGAAGGTTGCTATCAAATCCCTCCTCAGTATTCTCTTCTGCAGACTAAATACCCCTAGTTCCTTCAGTCTCTCCTCGTAAGTCAAGTGCTTCAGCCCCCTGATAATTTTCATTGTTCTCTGCTGGATTCTTTCTAATTTGTCCACATGCTTTCTGTAATGGGGAGCACAAAACTGGACATGATATTCCAGATGTGGTCTCACCAGTACTAAATAGAGGGGAATAATCACATCCATTGATCTGCCGGCAGCACTCCAACTGATGCAGCCCAATATGTCATTGGCCTTTTTGGCAACAAGAGCACACTGTTGACTCATATCTTCATATCCTGGACATTGGCAGGGAGACAAACTTCTTCTGTGGCTACTGCTAACTAGAAGTCTTTAAACAATGATTTGGGAACATCAGTGACTCAGTCATAGATAAAGTGTTTATTGCAAGAGTGGGTAACAAATTTTGTTGCCTGCACTATCCAAGAGATCAATTTAGACGATCATATTATTCCCTTATGACCTTAAAATCTATTAATCTAGAAATGGTTCTTGGAAAAATAATTCTGAATGATTGCATCTAGCATATGGCAGGCTAGCATCAAAGATAAGGAGATTCATGCAAGATCTGCACTAGTGCATTATTAATGATAGCACAGGCAATACCACCTGCAGATAAGATTGTCTGAAACTTTTCATTAAAGGACCCTGTTTTCAGCTGTTTATAAGTTATCTGAATTTTCTTGAAAAGTTTCAGCTAAAATAGTTCAAGAATGAGAGTAAGAAAAACATATTGTTTTCCTTATGTTAAAAAAAAAATTCCAATGTTTTGTTGAGAAGCTTTAATAACTTCATATTTTGGATCAAAGATGGAAATTTGGCAGGGGGTTGTGTAGTGTCAGAGAGGAGTATGCCCCTCCTTTTGCCCCTTCCTTGAAAATCCATTAAAATTTGGGCAAATAATAAACTCCTGAAAAAAAACCTCCATTTTCATATGCTCAGAAGAGTCTTGTTAGAGGTTGGTACCAAGTCTTTGATAACTTTTTATACCAATGACCACAGATATAGAGACTGAACAGGATTTTCCTTTCAATTGTTCCTCCTGTTTCTCAGGACTGCTTTACTTCCCTGAACACTGTTTTGTGGGAGACTACCATAATGCATATGTGCAAGGATTTTAAAATCCCTAACTTTGGTGTGCTTAGTTTTCCAACCTTATTTTTTTAATGTAGTTTTGTTTTGTTTTGACTTGTTTGGTTTTAAATAGCCATTTATAAAGAAAGGTATTGGGGTTAAGAGGACTAAATGTGAAAAATATAGATACTTAGCATTACACTGCTAATGAAATCTGGCCCATAACAATGTCGCCAGCCACAGGAGGATCTTCTCAATATTGAACGAACATCTAGTGGGCGATCCTTTGCCCACATCTGGCTGATAGTAGCGAGTATGTGGCCAAGACTTCACTATTCTATGGAATTGTTGCTGCTGTATCAATCCCTTGGGACTAATGGCTACCTTCTATCCCAAGACTCTAGACTAATACACAAACATCCCAGTAACGGGGAACCATACAGTTCAGCTTCACAATTCCCACCTAAGCTGTGCTGTGTTCACCTCAGTCATAGCAAAGGTGCTGATTTGGGCCATAATATTTTTTTTAAATGTCCTTGTAACAATACAACGCAGTGAGATCTTATAGAAGAATTTTGACAAACATACTGATTACTGTATCACCACTCTGATCTGACACTGCTGCAATGTGAATGCATAATTGATAGTATATTTGTTAATTGTCAACAAAAGTTAAAAATGCCCTATTTTTACAACTGTCCTTTATTTTGTAACATGCCCTTTTTCTTCTAACAAATGGGACTTCTCTGGAAATTATAATAATTCTACATTAAAAATGACTTGGAAACTCTCCATATAAATTATTATTTCAAAAAGTATTAGAATAGGTGGGTGTAATCATTAATAATATCATCTTAATTTTAAATGTCCATTTATGGTTAAGTATATCATTATTGCTTCACAATCTTAAAATTAAAATGCATTTTATGTTATCTCTTACTAATGTGCATTTAAAATTAGATAACACACTATGCATAGTTAATATAAATGAACATATTTAACCTCTATGTACTCAATGTGTTCTGCAGCTGCCTAATCAAAATATGTTCCAGATAGATAATTAAATACAATTACAAAATAATTAAATTGTTGTATTTATTATATATTGATTACAACAGAAACCTGTGTGGCCTATCAACAACTACAAAACACATCCATACCTAAATGAGAATCTGATGTTTATTACTCTCTGAAATAACAATTATTAAAGAAGAATAATTTAATAGAATATCATCAGCTCAACATAGTAATAAATAAAAATAATCAGCAAATATTGCAATAGGATGCACCTTTTCTAAATTCAACTAGATGCCCTTAAGAAATTTCCTTTTCTCCAGACATGTGCTGGAAGCTGAATATTACTTAACAACAATGACCAGTTATTCTGGGGGAAAAACAAAACAAAACAAAAAAAACCAAACCAAACCAAACCGAAACATAACATTTTTTTAAATAGAAACCTAAAAACTCCCTTGCAAAGATCCACATCTACCGTGATATCAAAAAGAAATTAACGACTTACTATGGCATGCAGGATAGACATTTTAGGATCAGCTGGTATTTGCTATTTGAAGAAAAAGTAAACATTCTCAGTATATTTGTACATCTCCAACTCTTTATCTATATTTTGCAGTCGATTCTACAATTAGGTCCATGCAGGAGCACCTTTTGCTCCCTCCCAAAGGCCCATTTACGTCACAGTTTGGGGTTTCCTCCTTGGTTGGAGAGGAAGCAAACTATGTGCAGATTGCTTCCATTTACTTAACACAGGCCAGCTTACCTCTGTGTGTTAGATGGTGTAGTGACTGCTCGCCTTTCCATCCTTCCTCTCCCATGTAGCCTACACAAGAGAGTATAGGAGCTCTTTATACTCCCTGTAAGGCAAACAAAACAACTAATAATATTCGTATTTCAATAGTTCACAGAGGGTGTGTCTACACTAGTAAATTAGGTCAATTTAAGCGACTTAAGCTGCTTAAGTCGACTTAAGAAAATTTAAAGTCAACTTAATAACACCTGCTTTTAAGTTGACTTTAATGCTTAAGTCGACTTCTTAAGTCAACTTAAGTGGTGTGGATGCCCTAAGTTGACTTAGTTGACTTAGGGCAGGGGAAAAAGGGATCCCCTGCTTCCTTCTCTCCAGGAATCCACTAGCGGCTCGTCTTGGCTCCCTTCTCCCTGGGACTGCTCACATCCCGGGGAGAAGGGAGCTGCGGCTTTCTTCTGCCTGGGACCCGTGGATCCCAGGGAGAAGGAAACAGGTGGCTCCCCTCCCCCACGGGTCCTGGCTAGAAAGGAGTGCGGGGTTCCTTTTTGCCAGGACCCCAGCCGTCCTGGCCAGAATGGAGCCCTGTGGCTCCTTTCTGGCTGGGACCGCGCTCGAATTGCTGGGGAACCTCCAGGGCTTCCCAGCAGCTGGAGCACTGGCAATTGCTGGCACAGCACTTCAGCTGCTGAGGAACCTCTGGGGCTCCCCAACAGCTGGAGCACCTGCAATTGTCGGCACAGTGCTCCAATTGCTGGAGAGCCTCTGGGGTCTCCCCAGCAGCTGGAGCACGGTCCCAGCCAGAAAGGAGCTGCAGGGCTTCGTTCTGGGCAGAGGGGAGCCCCACGCTCCCTTCTGGCTGTGACCAAGCATCCCCACAATCCCGGGCAGAAGGAAGCCGTGACTCCTTTTTTGCCGGGACCCACAGCAGTCCCAGAGAGAAGGGAGCCCTGAGATCCCTTCTGGCTGGGACCATGGGGACACTCGGTCACGGCCAGAAGGGAGCGTGGGACTCTCTTCTCCCTGGGACCTCTAGAAGGGAGCTCCCTGGGACTGCTCGGTCCCAGCTAGAAGGGAGCATGTGGCTTCCTTCTGCCTAGGACCTGAGCAGTCCCAGCCTGAAGGGAGCTGAGCAGTCCGGACCAGAAGGGAGCTCCGCACTCCCTTCTCCCCCAGACCGCTCCGGGGCTTGCTGCCTCCTGGAGACATAGCCCCGTGTGGTGCTGGGTCTCTAAGGACAAACTCTCCTAGCCTGGGGAACTGAGGCGCCAAAGAGCCTCACCTCCCCCTGGACCTAACTAGTCAACTTAGAGAATCTAGTGTAGACTCCCTAAGTCCACTTAGTAAGGCCATGTTTAAGTCACCTGAAGAGTCCTGTGTGGACTCTCTAAGTCGACTTAATAAGGTCGACTTAAAGTCGACTTAGTAAAGTCAACTTGGTAAAGTCTACCTAAATTTCTCAGTGTAGATGTAGCCAGAGGGTCCAAGATGATAGGAATAAAGTCATTACGCTTCCAGATCTTCTACATGTAGTTTTAGACTCTCTGACTGGTGCAGAACCTCTACGAGGATGTACATATAGTACTTAGACCCTGTTATGCAGGTGGTCTGTCCATCCCGAGGCACAGTACTGTTCAATATGATCAACACTGGTAGATTCTTTCTCTCTTCTTTTGTAATTCATAGAACGTATTCATCATGGGATGTACCTTTGCATTTACTCTTTATGTATACTTTTATCTTTATTTTCAAAACATTCTGATGAAGTCCCCCATCATTAAGGAAAATTTAATTAGCTTCCCATCACTACTTAAACTGATCAAAAATGAAAAATGGATTTGGATAGGACTATCTAGCTTTGGGGGATTAGGTCATACTTCTGCATTCAGTCAAAATTAGTGACAACCAAAATATATTTCTGTTCTTGTCTGATGCTCTTTCTGTAGTCTTTGCCCGTTCCCTAGTAGACTATTGTCTGTCATCATAAAACCTCCACCATGGACAACCTTGTTTGTAGTCCCTGTAGATGGGAATATAGAGCTAACATCTCACCCCAATGCTTGTTATTCTTCCAATTCATTTTTGGGCAAGATTGCCCTGTACTTGCCCAAGCTCTGTTTACTGTGTTGGCAGAGGATCACAGTATGTAGAGATACCGGAATGCCACTTTTTCATTTAATTTTAAAAGAAAAAAAGTGAAAAGTGCATAAACAGTAGCCTGATTCATTAATATAAATGGAATTTTTTTCATTGACTTCACTATGCTTTGGATCATATCCCTGGTCCAGCTGGAAACACTGGATGTCCAAGTGTGAATAAAATTAAATGAGTAACACAATATTTCTTTTTTTATGATGTCATGGTCCATCCATGTAGAGGGAGGGGGGATATTGGGAGAAGGGATAGACAGGAGGGAGTTTATTCTATTTTTTATATTTTGTCATGTTTCTATTAGTTTTATATGAAAAACATCTTGCAGCCCTCCAAGTTTGTTTCACAATTTTTGTGTAGAAGAAGTGAGTCACATGAGTTTGCATCTTTTGAAAACAAGGATATGTACATGTTGGAATAAAATTGGAGTTATGTTAGTGCAAAACCAGTGTGAGTGCAGAATCAAACTGTCTAAGATTTGTCTCTCATCGTTGTCTAAACAATCCCGTGAGTAGAAATCCAGCTGAGATGAAACTGCTCTGTGCCCTTGGGCAAATGAAAACTGATATCAGTGAACAGAGGGTGGCTGTTTTATTTATATAAAACAGGAAACGAAACCTGTGTAATGAGAACTTTCTAAAAATAATTCCATTTTCTCATGTGCTCTCCAGCAGCTGGAGGAAAAAAAAAAAAGCCTTATCTAGAGGATACACAAAGGCTATCAAGATTTCCCTGAGCTTGGCAAAAGTGACTGTTAAATCCAGGGACATGTGGAAGTTACTATGTCCTAGGGACAAAATCCAATCACCTGCAATCAATCCTTTCAATTGTGTAATAAAGTGTTGAGAAGACGATGCTTTGCCATCTAAAAGTGACATTGTTTTCCATTAAATAATGAAGCAGTTATTGCCACAGTAAACCAATGTCAAATAACTGTAAGTAAGGACAATGCTTCATCTATCATTATTTTTAGTTACTGCATTCTACAGTTATGAAGTGCTCAGTACTGAGGGCAACATTATACATAAACTTCAGCGTGTGTAACATTGAAAGAGATTTACTTTGACAATGAGAAAATGATTTACTCTGCTCTTATGTTTATTTGCATTTTCATATTTCATCAGTGATTAAATAGTTACCAAAATCTCCCCCTCTCTTATTTGGTTTAAAAACTGTCCTGAAGGACAGGTAAAAACTGTGGAATATATATGCTCCCCTCCACAGTGAGGCACACAAGGGAGCAATTACAAGTTAAATGAGTCAGAAAAGCTCTGAAGGTATGATGTCCCTGGGAGCCCATAAAAAGCCTTGTAAATCCAGATTCATCTTTCTTTTGTAGGTAGATATCTGCACCCATTGCTGTAGTATCTAAGCAGCTCACACGCTTTAAAGAATTTCTCCTCGCAGCATATCTGTGGGTAGGAAAACATTGTCTCCATTTTATAGATGAGGACCGAGTCAGAGAGACTAAGATAATTCTCCAAAGTGGTTGAGTAGGGAAGTGAACCCAGGTCTCCTTACTCCTAGATGTTTCATGACTCTAAGGTGACAGCAACACTTAAGAGATGTGAATCTCAACTCAATTAGACATCTTCACTTGAATAGAATTATAGGTAGTGCACTAAAAATAATCTGCCAGTGAGTGGCAGAAGGAGTTATCCTCCTTGGGTATTCACCCACTGAGTCCAGGAGGATTTGGAATCAGGAGGGTTAGCTATGCCGTAATACAGGAGTGTAGCTAGCCCCTGTTTTCTGACCAGGCCCCTGAGTCTGCACGGTGAGTCTGGCCAGGGCAGCTCTTGTTCATGTGACCAGAAGCTGCCTGAGATGCTCCAGTTGCTAGGTAGCAACTGGAGCTCTTGTGAAGCAGAGGAAGAGGGAGATCAGGCCCACCCACCACAATGCCAACCAAGGAAGGGGGCAATCAGGCCCACCCACCTCAGCACCCAGCAGTGGTATGAACTTTGCTGCTGCAGCTGCAGAGCCAGCCAGCAGCCAGTGGCCATGAGCAGAGCAGAGGTGCCAGTGCTGACATCTCTGCTCCACTTCAGCCCCGGCCATTAGCTGCTGGTAAGCCCCTCAGCTGCAGCTGCGAAGTTCACACCACTTCTGGGTGCTGCGGTGGACAGGCTTGATCTCCAAGTGGGTGAGACCTGGCCCACCCGAGCCCATTTGTGGCTATGCCTGTGTGTCTGCAGCTGCACTATTTTTAGCAAGGTAGTATGAACACGTCTGCTGAAGCAGGGAATCACATCCTGAATTCCAAGCATACATACAGTCTGAGAGAGAATATGTATGGGGCAGGAGAGATGGGGTCATAGCATATCCTCCTTCCATGATACTCTCCCTTCCTAGCTATATAGATTTCCACATAGGAGTTAATGAGGATCTTAGGGATGTTAACATCTGAATCTTTTATGAAAAATATTTTAGAGAGGGGAAATGGCACAGGCACAATGGAGGAATAATCTAGGTTTGGAATTTGTACACAGTTGATGGATTGGAGGCTGTCCTCTGTTCTAGTACCACCAAATAGGAGATGGTGTGAGGAGGAACAAATGACCCCTCCCCAAATAAGATTTTTTGCACTTGCTCAAAGTTTCACAGACTGAAGAGCTGGGGGTAGGAAGGCAGAGAAGGCCCAACCACTTTCAAGAAGTGATTTAGTTACTAAATCAGTGTGTCTGCTGCCAGAATGGAGTAGCGTGGAATATTGCTCTGGCTGTGTGGTTATATCACCATCAAACTTTGATGTGGTCACTCCTCCTTTCAGATGGAAGGGTTTCCAGGCCAAATTTCAGTGAGTGGTGGTGTTATCTGTTACCTGGGCCAGGGGCACAGTTTCTATGCAGTATAGAGAAGGAGAGTCTGCTGAGAACTCAATTTCTTGCAGCACCAGACTGGAAGAATTAATAGGGAGCACAATGGGGTCCCTGCTAGGGATTTAGGGTAGTGATTGTATTTTCTCTCTCCCCAGAAATATCTGAAGTAGTACAATGGCTCTACTACCTCTGTCTATGTTTACACTAGAAAAGTTGTCTACTTTGTTAAGTCAACTTAAGAAGGTCGACTTAACTTTTTCTAGTGTAGACATACCCTAAGTCGACCTTAATAAGTCATTTTCATCAATAAAGGTTAAAAGTTAATTCTCATTAATGAAAGCTTTATACCTGCTAGTAGTACTAGTTTCATTCCTTTAGTCATTTCAGCACTGGAATTATTGGCCAAAAAAACAGAAAAAGAAAACACAATTCCTCTTTTCCTCTTTTATAGTTATGGCTTATGCATTTGTACTCACAGTTTCCTGAAAACAAACAAAAAAACCCAACTAAACAAACAAACAAACAAACAAACAAACAAACAAACTTTTATATCAGAGCCCAAGACTACAAAAAGTTTGTCCAAAGAAGATTGGTTCAGAAAATCATGGACTTTACATATAGGGTAAGGACAAAGGTGTTATGCAACATTAACTTTATTAGTCACTAGTGATCCCAGTGTTAAAGTGATGTATGAGAGATGAGAATCTGAACTTATATGTTTATTTTTGTTCTAATATTTTTCATCTATATCATTGTCTAATATTTTCTGAAGATTTTAATGACTGTAAACTTTGTTAATGGCTTTGGTAAGATTCAGATGTAGAATTGGTTGAAACTTGTCTGTAGTGGCTGGTAATGATAGAGCATTGTCAACAATACAAAAAAATAATGTGAAAGGAGAACTGGCTTTTCCAGCATAAATGCTACCAATTATGACAAACAAACAAAAACTGGTCTCTAAGGCTATGTCTACACTGGGAAGTTAGTTCTACTTAAGGAAGGCTACACTAGGCTTTAATTAGTTCAAATTAAGGGCTTCCGTAATTTGAACTAATAATTTTTTAATATGTTATTCGTACTAAGGGCTAATTCGAACTAGTTAGTTCAAATTAACCAATGTGGCCTTGTTAGTTTGAACTAATTGCTTAGTTCAAACTAAGCACCCCATTGAACTCAATGCAATTTGCTAATTCGAACACTTGCTTAGTTCGATTTAGCGATCCCCATTCATTTCAATGGCTGGTTAGTTCGAACTAAGAAATTAGTTCGAATTAACATGGCCACATTGGCTAATTCGAACTAATTAGTTCGAATTAAAGCCTTACTTCTGAAGCCCTATTCGAACTTATTAGTTCAAATTAAGGAAGCCCTTAATTCGAACTAACTAAAGCCTAGTGTAGCCTTCCTTAATTCAAACTAACTTGCCAGTGTAGACATAGCCATTGTGCATACAGACCTACCATCAACATTATATCTGAACATGATTTCCAATGATATGATGACTGAGTGTATTGAATCCCCAGGTTTTATCCAATTAATTTTCAGTTTGATAATGGCAGAAAGAAATACATAGCAATTGCAATTAGGCAAAAAATGTTAAAAATCCAAGGAATAAAGGTGTTAAGTTTCAAATTTCATTTTTATATTTATATGACTTCAGAAATATCTGCACTTGGGGGCAGAGAGAAGTAAACAATACGTCTATTTGTTACTGACAGCTCTGGTTAATCTGAAGCCACAAAAGCTGATAATTAAAGGATTTTAGATGTGTTTCTAGTGAATTCAATTTGACACATTAAAGTTTATAATCCCTGTGACTGCAATTATTGAGCATGAATGATAGGCAAACACTATTAATCCAAATGCCCGGTGTCTTAATTTCTCAATAAAATCCAATACTTAGTTAACTAACTACAAATGAAGGTTATCTGAATTACAAAATACCCCATCCTTCATCTTTGAAAATGGGGAAAAAATCGTGTTGTCTGTGAAGGTCATTTCTTTTAACAATTTGCATTGCCTGTGTTCTGAATTGCACAGAAGCTAAGGCATCAAGATTTTCCTTATAAATTACGCTGTGAAACACAGTGGTAATAAAAAAATGTTTTCAATAAACTGATATCAATTCCATACACTTACTGTTTAGAAATATAAACTAAAAGAAAAACCATCTGTAGTGAGCTTCAGCAGTTACTGCATACACTTACCTGCTATAACAACTTATATCTGATAGTTATGGAGGAACTTAACACACACACAAAACCAAGGGTTGGTTCAATTAACCACTCAAATATTGGGGATCATATTACTCTTAGATAGTATAAAATGGCATTGTTCTAATTTAATTAACTATATCAAAGTATATCATTCGATGATCTAGCCTAGGGTGTTTAACTCAAACCCCCGAGCTTGCAAAACTGGTTTGGACTTTTCACAATAACAGGATTTCTCAGTAGATTTTTGATTACACATTTGTCTAGTATGCCTGAAAGTACCTGAAGAATATGCAATACAGTATGTCTACACTGGCAAGTTAGTTTGAATTAAGGAAGCTTAATTCAAACTAACTTAAACCTTGGCCACACTAGGCTTTCATTAGTTCGAATTAAGGCTTCCTTAATTCGAACTAATAAATTTGATTATACTTTTCGAACTAACTGTTAATTCAAATTAGTTAGTTCAAATTAACCCAATGTGGCCATATTAGTTCAAACTAACCGGCACATTGACTTTAATGAAACTTATTAATTCGAACATGCATGGCACTTGCTTAGTTCCAACTAGCATTGTAGTGGGGCCATGCTAGTTCGAATTAAGTTAATTCGAACTAACTAAAATTAGTTCGAATTAGTTAGTTCAAATTAACTAATTTGAACTAACTTTAGTAAGTGTAGACATAGCCTATGTGTCCTCTGTGAGGTCCAGAATGGAGGAGCAGAAGATGAAGTGAGAACGGTTGAGCTGACCCCTTCTGTGTATAGAAGAATAGAATTTGTGTGCCGGAAATGCCCACTGTTCCTCGATCCTTGTGGAGGAACAGGATATTCTCCCTAGGTATTTACTGTTTAATCAAAGCATATGATATTAATTATAAGTATACCCTGCTGCTTAGGTGGTTCTTACTAACAGATCGGTAACTATTATACTACCAAATTATGAATATTGACATAAAATCCATGCCTTTTGTCAGCGTACTGACCTAGATGTCACTAGTAACTTCATGGTTCCTGTTGTATATGCTCCCTACATAGTATGCTCCTGTTGTGTATGCACCCTTTATAGTACTGATGGAAGGTGCTGAAGGCATCTTATTAACTGGCTTCTACTGGCTTTGTGCATGGAGAGATGCACTTCGTACTTCCTCATAGCTACTAGTCTACGCATGAGAATCCTCAGTGTCATTGGTGTCTGCAGCTCATTTCTTCAGTGATAACGCATTTCAGCCCATTACATTTTCTCCCACTTCTCAGAGCTCAATATATGGTGGAACTGCTCATCAGTGGAAATTGGTTCCAAGTGGCTGTATATTGTAACACCAAATTGGCACCTTGAGGCTTATATGCACACACACACATGCACACACACAGACTGGTTTTATTATATATACCCTTCATATGGTGGGACCCTTATGGTGGCTCTACATGTTGTAGGACCCCGACGCCCTCTAATTGCCTTCATGTATGGGAAATACTACTCTGCCAATTCTCTTGTATCATGTTCTCTTGTATTGTCTCTTGTTAGCTTTTTGCATATTGGCTCTGTCTTGGTTTCGTATACTCCCTGCCCAATTCTCTCACATCATTTTTTGATGGCTTTGCTGATAGCAAGAACTGCCCTTAGCCCCAACCCAGCTCATGTTCACTCCATGTAGGGGAGGTCTCTCTCTTGTCTGTGCTCAGCCATTGCTGTCAGCAAAAGTGGACAATTAGAAGGGAAAATGCTGAATAAATAAAACTGTTTAAAAATGGGTGGGAATCCCCCTCCTTTCCTATCACTTTGTCATTGCTATTTATCCTCATAGCTATAGAGGTTATTGTAGGCTATGGTTCCATCCTGCTGAAGCTCACAGCAAAGTTAAGGAGTAGGAACATAGGGTGCATCTACACTTGTAAATTAAGTCGACTTAAGCTTGCTTAAGTCGACTTAATTTACTCTGCATCTACACTACACTTTCCTTAAGTCGACTTAAGCAGCTGCTTAAGTCGACTAAAGGAAAATTTAAGTCGACTTTACTAAACCTCATTTTAAGTCGACTTTCTGCTTAAGTTGACTTTCTAAACTTGACTTAAGCCAGTATAGACGTGGAGAACTCCGAAGTCGAATTTAAATCGACTTAGGGAACTCCAGGGCTTCCCCACTGCCCTCCCTGCCAGGGTGACTGGCACAGCCACAGCCTGGCATGCCCCCCAAAGGGCAGGGCAGAGCCCTGCCCACCCTGCCCCTATGCCCTGCCAGGGTCCCTGTTCCCCTTTGCCCCATTGTACCCAGGTACAATGGGTCAAAGGCTAAGTCCCCTGGCACTTGGCAAGGGGTGCCCCCTGCCACCGTGGACCTGTCCCAGGTCCACCTAGCCCCTGAAGTCGACCTAGGCATCCAGTGTGGATGCTCTAAGTCGACTTTGTAGGGTCTCCCCTAAGTCGACTTAAAATTTAGATGTGGACATACTAAGTCGACCTAAATTAACAAGTGTAGACATAGTCATAATGAGCAGAAAGCTATTCCAAAGACCCTTGAATCAATGGGAGACTTTATATTGACTTCAGTGAAATTTGGATCAGGCCAAAAGAACACTATGTTGACATTGACTTAACAAATCAATAATGTTTATAATAATAAATAATAGGAACGTTTTCTCTGTTCCGTTATTCTATTTACTTCCTGCACTAAACTTACTTCATTAGTAGGGTTGCTTTCCCTGTTATGAAAAATATTGAAAAACTGAAGGCTTTTGCTTTGATACTGTTAGTTAGCATATAAAGGTAAATCATTTAATATAATTTGTTTTCTCTCCGTGATCTCATTCTGTCTTTATTATTTGAATCTTAGAGTTTGTGTATTTTTCGTTTGTAAATTATTTTTAATGGCAAGATGCCGCAGGCAACAAACAGTCCTCCTTGCCATGCTCAGACTGAATGATAGTTAAATGATAGAATGAATATACAACACAAACACTTTGGACTGTAATGAGTGTAGAGGGAAAGGTTTGCACCCACCTTAAAATGTAGGCTGTCTTTCTGCTATTCTCTCCAGCATGTCATGCATGTGCCTCAGCTAGCCCAGAGAAATGCTTGGTTCTACCTGAGGAGAGGAGGGTGGAAAATGCACTTAGTGCTTCCATGATCATGGGCTACTTGCACACCAGATTGCTCCCAGGATAAATTAGAGCAGACAGAAAATTCATTTGCCAAAAGTGCCAAGCTGCTGTTACCACGGATGACCAGAACACAAGGATGCATTAGTTTTTCATTCCTTTCCCTTAGCTGTGCTCTCTACACTCCAGGAGGGATGGGATCTAGGACCTAGTGTGTTACATCCACACCATCCACTGATTCTCAAATGAAGGGCTACACTGCTGGGGAAGCATAACACTGGTCCACAAGGCTGAGGACTGGGAGTGTCAGGCACGCATACCACTCATGATAATTTAATGAAATCACTTCTTTTATGTCAGATGACTCAAAGATTGGAATACATTTCCATAGCAAAGGACAAGAATTGTGTGGATTTCTCTCTACTGGACTGAAATTTTCAGGGGATCTCTTTTGGATCCTTCTAGTGTTTCCCTTCAAAATAATGCACCTCTTTTAAAAGAATATCATTGCTAGGGGAGTACTGCTTCCTCAGACACACTTTCTGCTTTCATCAGAGACACTTGGAATCTGATAGGCTTATCTCAGATATAAGGTCTGCGCGTGCGTGCTTCTGCACGCACACACACAGGTCTGGATTAACCAGCCCAGAGGCCCTGAGCTACCCACCACGTGGCAGTCTACTCTTGGGGGGTCCAGCTGGCACGTGGCGTGGCCCCAGGGCAGCCCCTCAGGCCCTGAGCCCTGGAAGGCTGCCTTGAAGTGCAGGCCGTGCTGCGAGCCAACCAGCCCTAGCCCCCAGGTAGAACAAACAGGCACCGGCCTGCCTCACCCCTGGGGAGGACCAGCTGGCCTAGGGGCAGGACAGGAGTACAGAGCCCAGCCTCTGGCTGCAGGGCCCCGGCTCCACCAGTACCAGCAGGGGAGGAGCTCTCGCTCCCCCAAGCCCCGCTGGCACTGAGTGAGGAAGGGGAGACTGGATTATCACAGCAGTTTTAGGGGCTGGAGTCTGGGGCCCTTCTTTTAGCCATGGCCTGGGGCATCAGCCCCTTTAGCCCCTGTGATAATCTAGCCCTATACACACACATAATTGTCACCTGCAAGTGCTGTCAGCCAATATCTCTCTAGGAAATGATACTATCATTCAATATCATAAATATTAATCCCTTGTATGGATTTTTTTATCAGTTGACACATTACCTGAATTACCTGACCTACTGATTTTCTCTTAGGTTTTTTTTTTTTTTTTTAATTAGTTAAAGCACTGTAGGAACATACAGTTTCCCAGCTGTAGTACAGAGCTTTCTGAAGCATATTTCCTCTCTGAACTCCTCCAGGGGCAGACTATAGTCTTTATTAAGGGTTCTGAAGAATTTAGACAATAAACCAGAATAGCATTGGGGAATACATTATTCTAATTAGACTTGGCTATTATTTACATATTGAAAATTGTCCATTTGGCCAAATAACCCCTTGTATTGTAGGTGGGAAGAGCTCCTTGAGTCTGTAGCTGGTGTGGCTTCACTGTATAAGAAAGGAGCTGGACACAAGGAGATATGATATAGTAGGGAGGCACACTTCAGGGCATATTTAAGCTCTATGGGATTGGGAACTTCTGTTCATCAGTGAGCAGAAAGTGAGAGTATGGATCATGTGTCTGCTTGGGGGAAAGATTAGACCAGAGAAACCACTGCTTTGAAATCTTTAGTTCTCCATCTCAGGGAGAGATGGGTAAGGGCCTGTGGAACCTAATCCATCTGTGGGGCTGAAATAGCCTCTGCAAGGTGACCTGTACCATGGCCTGTAGAAAAAGAATCCTCCCATTTCTTCCCTTACCATATACCTGTTGGCTACTTGGGCATGGAGCTGTAGATTTTGGTATTTAGAATATTAAGTTATGTATGAATTTTGTGTGTATGTGTGTGTTTTCACACTGACTAGAGTTCTGTAAATATTTATAGTTGATGCTAACGAACAGTTAGTAAATATACAGGTTCAGATCCTCAGCTGGTGTAAAACACAGCAGATCGTTTGAAGGAAATGATCATTGTGGTAAAAGTTTACTGGTTAAATATGGTTGTAGCTAGTGTGAATCTGAGCCAAATTTGATACATATGATACATACATAGCAGCACATTTTCTTACCTTAACTATTACATCTTTTAAGTGAAGAGATAAAAATGGAATATATAATCCTCCTAAGAATATTAGTGTGGTACTCATTTGGAATATTACTTAAAGCTCATTTGAGATAGAAGTAAAAATCAGATTGAAAGAAGTAAATACTGCTGCTGAATTCTTATTCACTTTGTTTGAGTAGCTATATTTGCATATAAGAAAGATATATTGGGTTTTTTAAAAAGAATACATTTGTTTTTGAAAATAATATTGAAGATTGTAAATATATGTGATTTACAAATATTTGCATTCCATAATTGCTTTCACAAAATGCTGGAAAGATTGAATTACACTAATTTTTTTTTTTTTTTTTTTTTTTTTTTTGCTGCAAAGGGAAGCAGAATTTTAACTAGAAACTTTTCCCATAGTTAGCATCAGATAGAAAGACTCTAATGCAAAAGAAACAAATTAGCAAAAACAAAATAAATAAATAGAAAGTTTTGATAATAAGAATTCCTGAAAATATTCTGAGCCTTACAAAGGTATGTGTGCATGCCATAATATATTGTTAAGCAGTACTTGACTTATCATATTTGAATATCTGATTTAGATTTGTAGAACAGTAGTTATTAATACATTTTGATGACATTTAGCAAAACTTACACACAAATAGAAAATAGAAAGTTAGCTTTTTGCTTTCTATTAGAAAATGTACAGTTACAAGCCAAATATATATTTAATTAGTTTTTAAAAAGTATTGTTGATAGTCACTAAAAACTGGTTTCTTGTGCACAATGTTGGATGATTCATTTGGAACTAATATCTCCAAAAAAAATCATAATTTCAAAAGATCTTGCCTAAAGTTGAGTAAGAAAAAATCATAACATTGGTTTCAATGAATATTCTGTATTGAATTATGAAGGCATTAATTTGTCATTTAGCTTCTAAAACTGACTATTAATAATCCTTGACATTCAAAAGATAAATCCTCTCTTTTGCAATTAAAACAAATCTTGTGACATTCTTAGAAAAATCTGATTTTGTGTGTATGTGCACAGATCTTTTTAAAAAACAGAAATTTAATTTTTCAAATTTTATAATAAAAATGGTTAAAATAAGTTTAGAGAGAACACTACATTTTCAGTTTGGGTTTATTTAGGAAAAAAAACATATTTCAAATGGCTTAATACTACCAGAACCATTAGTTCTCTACAAAATATAATAATCTAATTAATAAGGTACATTAAAGTTTCAAATTATTATTAAAACCCCAGTTTAAGAAATACTTATATCATTTTTATCCTAAATATTTAATTTTATATTGGCTTATATACACAAGGGTTATTTATTTAAATAAATGTAATCAGTTTAGAATACTGGGTGACTTTACATAACTTCCATTCATACATATGTAGTGAAATGATGTTAAATAAATTGTATTTTTCTTAGAAATGATCATTACAAGGTTTACTTAATTTAGATTGTGGTTTTAGATAATATAGAAACTCAGTCAAGCTGAACTAAGAACTGGGTCAAGGAGAAGATAAAACAAGCAAGGATGTGGGTATGGATGTGTATAATGGGTGATATCTCTTTAATAATTTTATATATATGTAGATGAAGAGAAGATGACTAGGTAAATTCAATGGGTTGGGCCATAGTGGACAGTCAGTGAACAGATTCTACAAATAAGTTAAACAGGTTTAAAATAAGAGACATCTTGTCACATAAATGTATGGGAAAGAGCAAATACTTTAAAATTCTGCAGCCTTTTTCCAAAATCTTGATGTTCCTTCCACACTAACGAAGTAAATCTCACAACCTCTGGTGAGCCAGGTAAAGAAGGGAAAAGTGCAATTTGCATCTTATAAAATATAATCATTTGTAAAGCTTATTTTTAGGTTATTTAAAAGTGACAGCAAAAAAAAAAATCACACAGTAGAATGATCCATCAGAGAAGTAAAAACACCTCTTTATAATCCAGTAAACACATGGAATTCAAAGGGAGACTTGGGAAGCTATGAGATGGAAGCCTGTAGCCTGGAAGCAGGGATACCAGAGTATTAGGAAAGGAGGGAGAGATTAGAAGAAAAAGTCTGCCAAACATTGAAGAACTAGGGTGGTCCAATTGATGGTGTACTGGACTAAGTAAGAGTCAGTGGAATTGGATTGTATTCTTGGCTCTTCACTAATGAAAGAGTTACCTTGAGTATGTTACTGCACCTTTCTGCATCCTGCTTTTTCTTCCTGTATATTGTCTGTCTATTCTATTTACATTTTGAGCGTTTAAGGAGAAGAACTGTCATAAATATGTTTTTTATAAAATGCCTAATAGAATGAAGATCTTTTTTGGGAACCTTAAATGCTTTAAAAAACAAAACAAAACAAAATAAAAACCTGTAAGAAGCAACTGATCCTCAAAAGCCTTAGAAGCGTATTATGTTGTCACAAACTACAAGCTAGCCCACATAATTAGCAAGACCATTGTACTTCCAGCAGCAATAGACATGTGCATTATTATTGGGAAACAAGCAGCTATGGGACTAAAAAACATTCCTATGTCAATTTAACCATCAATCAACATTTGCAGACTTGACCAACATGGCTCATTTTACATGTTATGTGGGACTTGTCAAAGCAGTTACAATAGCTGAAGAACTCTTATTTAACTGGCTCGTTTTTCTCCCTAAAATCCTAGCTTGTTCTCAAACATGCCACAAAATCCCTATTTTCCAATGATAGTTTTCAAAAGTTTGATGAGATCAGATTAGATCAGATTATATAATTAAACAAACAATATGTAGTTAAGGAAAGTCACAAAAATGAACTATAGTATCCTTCAATGTAAAGACCCAAGAAGAAAGAAAGAAAGAAAGAAAGAAAGAAAGAAAGAAAGAAAGAAAGAAAAAGAATTAGATTGCAAGAAG
This sequence comes from Pelusios castaneus, assembly GCA_007922175.1. Lineage (NCBI taxonomy): Eukaryota > Metazoa > Chordata > Testudines > Pelomedusidae > Pelusios > Pelusios castaneus. The sequence goes on from ML685832.1 coordinate 8,463,733, forward strand.
CACTGATTTTTAAAATATCTGTAAATGAACCACAATAATAAAAGGTGCGAACACCACAGTAACAGAGAATCAGTTCTGACAATGAAATTTGAAGATGAGTGTCCTGTTACTATGATCAGAAAGGTTTGTCCACAAATTCACTATGGTGGTATCAGACAAAAAATTTGATAGAATAGGCAAAAGAATACATGAATGAACTATTGCTGTAAAATAATAGTTGAGAAAGAAAACTTTGTACTAATTGGGAACAATATGAAGCCTCAAGCATTCTGTACAATTTTAATTCCAGAGCTGTCAGTTATGTAGCACCTGGATGACATCTTTCATAAAAGCTGGATTTCTTAATTTCTTTTAATAGAAAAATGAAATTGTAAAAGTGTCATGCCATGTTCTTCAAGGACTATACTTCCACTAGTCAAGATGACTTTAGTTTTTTCAAACATCAGCCTAAAAAGACTTCTGGTAAACTGCTCCTCCTGTGGGCACCAATGGATGGTGAGATAAACAAAATGATAAACCTTCTGCCATGTGTGCAGTAATGAAAGCTCAGATAGCTAAAATATAACATTGAATAGAAAGCATATGAACCTGTTCAGCCCTTTGTACTGTGTCTGATGCAAGCTGACATGCAGTGAAGACCAAGACAATTCCAAAGTGTTTAATTGTATTTTTTTTTATTGTTAGTTAACAGTGTTCAGAGCTCTCCTCTCTCAGACTACAGAGGGAAATCCACCTTGCACCACTTTAATAAATAGCATAGTAATTAACAACGTACAAAACAAAGGGCCTGCTGGTGACAGTGTTAGGGATGAAGGTTGACAGCCTCTTTATTCGCATCTCTGAGAAAATTAGAAACAAAAGTTTATCCTCAAATTTATTGTCCAGAACTGAAATAAGACAGTGTTGTAACTGAGACCCTGACCCTCCAGAAATCCATATTAAATCTAAACCTCTAAGAATCAGTATTCTGAGAGAACCCAGAATAATTTTACTCATGGAAATCCAAATTCACTCTTACCTATACCAGTCTGAAAGGGCAAATGCAATATTCCTATTTGACAGTAATATCATTTGAAATTTAGCAATCTAAACATACAAGGAAATACTCATTGTCTGGCAACATTTTACCAGAAAGATATTGAGAAACTGAAGGGTATTTGAAGATTGGATTTGGTGCCCTTATTCTGATTAGGTGGATTAGGCCTTGATCCAGGAGGCTTATGATCTGTTTTGGTTGTTTACCAAACCAGGTTGGTTTTTTTTTGTATTTCCCATGCAGGACAGTCCTACATTTTATTTCAGTAGTTAAAGATTTGTGTGTGCTGACTTTATTTGTATATTTAATCTTGTCACTCATTAGGTATGAAATCAAATCTTCAGATTTAGCGCAATTTGTCTCTAATTATTTATTCGGTGATGACTGTGAATAATATGGAAACATTGAGGAATATATAGTGCATGTCCTGAAAAACTTACAAGATAAGACCACATTCTGGCAAAAGGATCCACATAGAAACAAATTATATCATCAAGCATCCTGTCAAATGTAAGAGGCTACCTATGTGGCTCCTTCTTCAGGTCTGGGACACTACATTAGACATAGCTCTTGCACTCCATACATCCATATATTCTAAACATCCATACTACTCATGAAACATACAATGAAGGCTGGTCCAACAATGAGACAGAGGAGGTTGTGCCAGCTATTTTAACACTTAATTGGCAGAGTATGTGCAGAGATAAGCTAAAGAGAAAATAAATTGTCTGGAATATTGATCTGTTAGGCTATTCATACACACATGATTTTCAGTACTACTGAAGGTAATGATTTTAAGAACATCTATTTCTGACTCATGTCAGTAATCTTATAAACAAAAATATTTCAAAAAACAACTCCTTTATCTTCCATAGGTACCATATGCTGTAATGTAGCAATATATTAAGTGTATTAACCAACCACATTCAGTGTGACTAAAAGATGATTAAGGATGATATGACGATAGTGAAATATTAGGAATGAGAGGAATTTGACTGGCAAAACTGTATAACTGCACTGACATGATATGGAGAAATGGAAAGGCTATTAGAATTTTAAAAGTCTTCCAAAGGATGTGATGGAAGTCAGTCTTGGACTGGCTATGAGGCAGTAGACATCTTCCTGGTCTGTATCACTTTCGTACAAGGGCCACTGACTGATAACACATCAGCCTTAATGTGGCAAGCTGTTTGAGAGTTTACTCTCGCTGTGGAGGTGCTCAAAGAAGGAAACACAAGATAACCTCACACAAATATTACTGAGAAAGAATGGAGGTTGAACTGAGTCTGGCATTGTGTCTCTTCTCTCTCCTGTCCCACCAAAGTAAGCCCACCTCTTCCACAAGCATCTTCTAATGATCTTCACCTGATTCATAGACTCCGATGCCAGAAGGTAACAATATGATCATCCAGTTAGACCTACTGTAAACACAGGCCCTAAAACATCCTCAGAATCATTTCTAGACATGCCTTTTAGAAAAAGAGGAGAAAAAAAATCCAGATCTGAAATACACTTAGGGTATGTCTACACTTGCAACTTAGGTCGACTTAAGGATGCTTAAGTTCAACCTACAGAACTTTGCATCCACACTGGGTGCTTATTAAGTCAACTTAAGTTCTTCCTTAAGTTGACTTAATAACTTCCCCTCTTTAGGTCAACTTAAGGCTTAAGGGTTATTAAGTTGACTTAAAGCCAGTGTGGTTGGCTATGTATACACTACCTGCTCTGTTGTCGACTTAACAAGGTTGACTTAAGTGTAGGTGCTCTGTTAAGTTGACTTAACAAGGTCGACTTTAAGTCGACTTTAAGTTGACTTTGTTAAGTCAACATAACAGAGTCGACTTCCTTAATAAGTGTAGACATACCCTTAGAGAAGGAGACGTCATTGAAGCTGAAGCCTAGGGCTGAAACTGGCAACAGATGGTACGGAAAGAAGAAGGCCTTGAGGGAAGTTCATGGCAGTCACCATTATGTAAAGCCCTGGAGCAGTGCAAAAGGACCTTTTTATCCTCTGAGTAATTTCAATTTCTTCCCCCTGCCTGGATGCAGGGGATAGCCCACATGTGGAAGGAACAGGAGTAGTGTGGTGCTACATAATCACATACAACGATTACATTAAGAACTTAATTAAACGCAGAGGCCCTCAGTGAAATTAATTATTTCAGAAATGAGAGAATTATGAGAGGACAATGTCTGACTAGGAAAATATCCTTCCTCTCTCCCCCCACAGAAATTCATATGTTATGGTAGTAAGGTTATTTCTCACCCACCTACACTCTAAAATGAAAATAAATAATAATTATATTTAGGCATCTTATAATAACAGAAATATTCATAAAACTTAATAAAAATAATCTGGTTATTACTGACTGAGTGATAAGTCAAAAATTGTTAACATAGACTAAGTGATATTGTTTTTATTGCATTTCATTGTCCCTTGTTCTATATTTGCCAAAGTCACTAAAAACATTTCAATTGTGGCACGAATATAACTGCGTAAACAGAATAAAAGAGTATTTGGATCTCAATATCTATCATCTGCTTTAATGTTTTCTTTCAAATTTGTCCTACAGTTCTGTCTATTCCCTCCCATTAATATGATGTTAAGAATTGGAAGAAAGAAAAAATGTTGCCTTTAGGGGAAGATGAAGAATGAAGAGCACTTGATCAATGTGCTACCTTTAAGCTCAAATGGCAATTTATTGTCTCTTTTCTGAGTATTAAGGCTTCTGGGAATCTCAGTTTAGTTCTTCTGAAACAACAAAAATACACAGTGAAAGTTCAGAGGCTGGGGAGGGAGGGGGGTTTGGAAACATTGTTCCCTTTGCTGCTTGTATAATTCCTCCAAATAGTTTACACAATGACAGAGATCCTTAAGTTTTTGTACAGAACTAATTGGAACAGACCATTTTAAAATGTTTCTATCTATGTAATTGTATAATGTAATTGTTGATTACCATGTGTGTAATTATATTACTTTTCGATAACTGTATGCAGCCCACAAAGAGAATAAAAATCCTATTAGAAGCGAGAGATGATGAAATATCTCTGCTACAAAGTGATGTTTGTGGGTTTGGGAATGAATGTGAAAACAAACTCAGAGAAGCTTGGTTCAAGGAACCATGAGTTAATTCAGTTCAAACTAAATGTAAGAATAAACAAAAATAGATCTGTGACTAGGCTCTTTGACCTCAAAACAGCTAACTTTTTAAAATTAAGGGAATTAGTTGAAGAAGTGGACTAGAATGAAGAATTCATGTATCTCAGGTGAAGGAGGCTTGGAATTACTGCTTGAAGTTGCAGGAGCTATCTGAAGCCGGCATCCCAAGCAAGGGGAAAAAATCATGGGTAAGAGTTGTAGACTAACCTGGATCAGCAAGCTTCTCAGACAGCTGATTAGGAGAAAGCAGAAAGCCTACAAGGAATGGAAGATGAGAGGGATGAGCACGGAAAGATACATTTTGGAGGTCAGAACATGTAGGAATAAGGTGAGAAATGATAAAAGTCAAGTGCAACTCTACCTTGCTAAGGGAATTAAAACCAATAGTAAAAGATTTCACAGTCATATAAATAGGAAAAAAAAACAAAAACAAACAAAAAAAAAACCAAAGAAAGAAGAAATGGGACCACTAAGCACTGAGTCATGGCAAAATATCTAAACAAATACTTTGCATCTGTTTCTAATGATTCAAAAGATGAGCTAGGGCTTAGGGGTAGGGTTGTTAATGGGACTGAGGATAGAAAGGTAGAAATTACCACATCCGAGGTAGAAAACAAAATTGAACTGGTTAATGGGACTACGTTGGGGGGCCTGGATAATATTCAACCAAGAATATTAAAATTTGAAATTTCAAGCCCATTAGTAAGAATGTTTAATGAATCTGTAAACTCAGGGGTTGTACCATATGACAGAGGAATTAGTAATGTAGCTCCTATTTTTAAGAAAGGAAAAAAAAGGAATCCGGGTAATCACAGGCCTGTTAGTTTGACCTCAGTAGTATGCAACGTCTTGGGAAAAAAAAATCAAAAGAGAAAATAGTTAAGGATATCAAGGTTAACTGTAATTGGGATAAAATACAACATGCTTTTACAAAAGGTAGATCACACCAGACCAACCTCATATCCTTTTTCTAAAAGATAACATATTTTTTAGATAAAGGGAATGCATTGGATCTAAATTACCTAGATTCCAGTAAGGCATTTTAAACAGTTCAACAGGGGAATTATTCATTAAATTGGAAAAGATGGGTATTAATATGAAAATTGAAAGGTTGGTAAGAACTGGTTAAAGGGGAGACACGACGAGCTATACTGAAAGGTGAACTGACAGGCTAGAGGGAAATTACCTGTGGAGTTCCTCAGGGATTGGTCTTGAGATCAGTCTTATTTAACCTTTTATTACTGATCTTGGCACTCAAAGTGGAAATGTACTAATAAAGTTTATGGATGACATGAAGTTGGGAGGTATTGCCAGCACAGAGAAGGATTGGGATAACAGATAAGAAGATCTGGATGACCTTGTAGACTGGAGTAATAGAAACAGGATAAAATTTAATAGTAAAAGGGCAAGGTCATGCATTTAGGGACCAAGAACAGGAATTTTTGCTAAAAGCTTGGAACACATCAATTGGAAGTGACAGATAAGGAGAAGAACCTGTGAATATTAGTTGATCATAGAATGACTGTGAGCTACCAGTGTGATATGGTTGTGAAAAAACTAATGCAATCCTAGGATGCATAAGAAGAGGTATTTCTGGTAGAAACAGGGAAGTGTTAATACCATTTTACAAGGCATTGGTGAGACCTCATCTGGAATATTGTGTGCAATTCTGATCCCCCATGTTTAAAAAAAACAAATTCAAACTGAAATTGTGCAGAGAATGTCTACTAGGATGATCCGAGGAATGGGAAAACCATCTTATGAGAGAAGACTCCAAGGCTATGTCTACACTTATTAAAGTTAGTTTGAATTAGTTAATTCGAACTAACTAATTCAAACTAATTTAGTAATTTTAGAAAAATGTAGTTGAAACTAAGCAAGTGCCATTCATAGCACTTGCTTAGTTCAAATTAGTGAATTGCACTGAGTTCAGTGGGCCGGTTAGTTCGAACTAAGCAATTAGTTCAAACTAACATGGCCACATTGGTTAATTTGAACTAGTTCAAATTAACCCTTAGTTCGAATAGCATATTCAAATTTATTAGTTTGAATTAAGGAATCCCTTAATTTGAACTAATGAAAGCCTACTGTAGCCATGGCTTAAGTTAATTTGAATTAAGCTTCCTTAATTTGAACTAACTTGCCAGCGTAGACATAGCCCAAGAGCTTGGCTAGTTTAGCCTAACCAAAAGAATTCTCAGTGGAGATATAATTTCTCTCTATAGATACATCAGAAGGATAATTATCAGAGGAATTATTTAAGTACAGCACCAGTGTGGACACAAGAACAAATGGATATAAACTGGTCATCAGGAAGTTTAGACTTGAAATTAGATGTTGATTTCTAATCATCAGAGGAATGAAATTCTGGACTAGCATTTTCAGCAAAAATGGGGAGCAAAAATCCAAGGTGGCTTCAAAACTGAGCTGGATAAATCTATAAAGGGGGTGTTAGAATTGGACAGTCTACCTTGGCAATTAATTGATCTTTGACTACGAGCGGTTAATATGCCAATGGTCTGTGATGTGGTTTTAGATGGGGTGGAGGTGGTTCTGAGCTGGTGCAGATAATTTTTAGGGGGGTTCTGCCTGGTGAGTCTTGCCCGCATACTCAGCAGAGATTAATTGATTCCCATATTTGGGATCAGGAGGGGATTTTCTCCCAGGCCAGATTGGCATGGGCCTTGGGGATTTTTCACCTTCCCCCCCAGTGTGTGGCATGAGTCACTTGCTGGTGACTCTTCTGCACCTTCAGGTCTTTAACCAAGATTTGGGAACTTTAATGAGTCCTTCATAGGTCAAGTATCTATTGCAGGAGTGGGTAGGAGGAGATGTGGCCTTTTCAATGTAGCTATACTGATTTATACTAGCTGAGGATCAGGACTTTTATTCATAAAACCGCAGTTTAAATGTGTTTCTATAAATGGCCCTCAGGGCATATCTGAAATCACTTTCAATTCATTTGTTTACATTTGGGGTAAATTATTATTTAAGACTGTTTGGAAAGACTGTGTTTTGAAAATCTTCATGAGTCTCTGGCATTGGTCCACAGAGATTTTTGTAAGGAGTTATCCCTTAAAAAATCTTTGTGAGATTTCATTCTGAGATGTAATATTAACAATAAAAGTAAAACAAAAGGAAAGCTGTTTTCCCTCCCCTTTATGCTATATAAGGGATAGAGCACAGTATTTTACTATGTAGGTAAAAAGGGAAGCAACACTGCTAAAACCAATTCTTTCCCCATCCTAAAACCACTAGGGGAGATTGTAAAACAGCACGGTCTCCAATGTCAACTATAATATATGCTGGCAACATTCAGTAGTAGGCTTTCTTCTGAGCTGGTACATATAACACACTTAGAAAAGTCACTTTGTTTGGGTGTGATGAACATCTGCAGCAGCTGGCTCAACCTTGAGGAGATATTGATGGGCATTTGAAATATTCTGAAAAGCTTGTGAGGACATTATTCCTTTAGGTATTTATACAGTGCAGCCTAGAGATATGATTCCCCAGCTCATGTTCACATACTTGGGGTAGCTTGGTGAGAGCTAATGTGAATATAAATAGCTATACAGCAGTGGGAGCGCAGACATTAGCAGCACAGCTAAGCTATTCTGAGTTTACATAACTATCATTTTCAGGAATATTTGTGTTTGTGCCATTGCTGTTTGTGCTACCACAGTTTCACTACTATTTATACATGTACTAGCTCTTATTCAGCCTGTGATGTTGGCTAGATTAAGGGGACCTTAAGGATATTATTTAACATCAACATGTCAAAATTACAGTAATTCATATGAAATAGTCCAGGGTAGGTACTATTAAGAGTTATAATTTGCTAAGTATGATTATATTCTTTATGTGTATCTGTCATTTGTAATGTAGTTTTATGACTATGTAAGGCTTACCTGTATTTCAGCTTGTGCTGTCTTTTGGGGCAGTATCCCAGACAAGATGGTTGCAGCACTAGCTTGCTTAATAACCCATTAAGGAAACCTAGGGGTACAATAGGCCCAGAGGGAGGAGTCAGGGCTACACTGCTGAGTCATCAGGACATGCAAGGGAATACCGTATTGACAGCGGAGGGGATGCTCTGTGACTCAGAGGCTTTTCCATGCCATATGTTGAAGGCTTGTGTTTGCAAGCTCTATCATATCCATATTACCTATGGTCTTCATGCCTACTTCCTGTGGGATATCAAGGCCAGATGTTGGTTATAGAGTAGAAGAGCGGAAGTATATAAGCTGCAGAATGTTGAAGGCTGTGTGTCCTAGAGACTAACGAGTGTTATTGCAGTGTAATTGGGAGTGCCTGGGAGCAATCAAGAGACAGCCAGGTGCATAATAAAAGCTCCTTGCCCCAAATAGGAGGGAACAAACTGGAGGAAGAGCAGAAAGAGGTCAGTAATGTGTGGTGGGACCTGCACAAGGTATCTGAGAGAAAGAAGAGAAAGACACATGGTGGTAGAGGCAGACAGAGAGCAGAGAAAGGAAACCCAGCAGAAGGGACCACTAGGTTCCTAAAGGGACAGAGGAGGGGGAAACAGCCCAGGGGGAAGAATTACAGAACTGGGACTTGGCCAGCAGCACATAACTGCATATCACAGGGTCCCTGGGCTGGGACCTGGAGTAGAGAGCGGGTGTGGGTCCCAAACCCCCTCCCCTCTATGAGGGATGCCAGCAGAGGCACCCCAATGGGGGAGAGGACTGGGGACACCCTGACCCATCAACCTAGTGGAATGTGAGATCCGCCACTGGAGGTACTAGTGGTTTGCCACATTTCCTACCTCTGGATCAACTCATCTATACAACTGAAGCTGTGAAACAAAAGACTTGACTCATCTTGGTATTGGATGCATGCCAGAGGGACCATACATGCTTGCAAACTCCACCGTTCTAATGAAAATCATATATATGGACTTCCATATCATTTGTATGTATCTGATTGCTTGAATCATTTAACATTTCTTTTATAGTTTTTTCTTTCCTTTTTATAATAAACCTTTAGATTGTTACTAAGGGATTGGCTGGCAGTGTGGTATTTTGGGTAAGATCCAAATTCATATTCATCTCCAGATCACAAAAGATCAGAAGATCTTTTGGGTAAAGAACATCATTGTAATAACTTACCTCTTAATTGCAGCTAGTGACTGATTTGAGCCAGAAACTGAAAAGTCAGGGGAGCTGTGTTATTTTGTTTTAGCTTATAGATGAACAATGTGGGGAATCAGAGGCACTCTGGTTGGTTGGTTGGGGACTCTAATTTTAGTGCTGTGCAGTAGTCCTGGGATAATCTGATCTCCTTTTGCAGTCTGCCCTGATCTTGGCATTTTCAGATGGTCTACCCTAAGCATAGACAGGTCTCTACATATTTGCAGTAGCTCATACATAAACTGGGGAATCTCACCCTTAGCTCAAAGTGTAGATTTCTCTTTAGATCCATTATGGGTCTTTGGCATAGATTGCTAAAGTAGCTAAAAATACCTCTTTTTGTCAGCTATTTCAATTACATCCTGTAGCTGATCAGTTCAATTATTAAGAAATGGTATGTTGAATGGTTCAGTTTAAATTGGTGTATTAAATCAGGTTGCCCTGATTATAGACATGACAACTCATATACATAATGGTAAAACAAAGCCAGAGATCAGGCCACAGGTCACTATGACCCAGGCAGATTTATACTCTGATTAGGTATTTTTAAAAGACATGGTTATTTCTCACTATATGTTTGTTCGGGTTGCTGGTGTCATAGGCTATGTCTAAACTAGAAAAAGTTCAGTCCACTTTAAGTCGACTTAATAAGGTCAACTTTAAGTTGACTTAAAGTTGATCTTATTAAGTTGACTTAACAAAGTGGTTACCCTGAACGGGGACTTAGTAAGTCAACCTAATAATGTTGATTTAAGGGTTAATCCATGTCCACACTGTGCTTAAGTCAACCTAAGGAGTTGACTTAAGGGTTAGGTCGACCTAACTGGCGGTTCTTACTAAGTCAACTGAAGCTTTCATTAAGTTGACTTAAGGAATTTTTTAAGTCAACTTAATGAAAGTCAAGTGCGGACAGGAAGTAATTTATCTATTTAAGGCTACTTAAGTCGGACTAAATTGCCAGTGTAGACACACCCATACAGTCCTTAACAAATTCTGGCTTATTGTTAAAAACTTTCAAATTCTACTATGCCCCAAATTTCCAGCCACAGAGAAGCATAGCATCTACTTAATAATAGTACTAGCACAAGTTCAAGAGTCTCAACCAATCTTTTCACTTTGACATTATTCATTACACTGTCATGTCTATGCTCAACATTTTATTTAACCTGCAAAATTTCAGTTTTGTTCCCATTACACTCTTTACTTCTGATTTTAGTTACAATTTATTGCCAACTATATTTTATCTAGAAAGCATATTAGGGTGTTTTTTTTTTTTTTTTTTTTTTTTAAGCTATACCTATACCTTGTACCTCTAATTCATTTTAATGAATTTTCATTGTCTTTGCTTAGCATAGCTTCGCAAAGTTATGTGGGTACTGTGGCCAATATACTAATGATTATTTTACACAACTGTGAGGGACAATGGGGGTGTTATAATATTTTTTTTTATAGTATTGTTGTTCAGTGTGCAAGTAAAAGCCAAATGAAAATGACCATTTCTATAATATGCACTGTCTCATTTTCTAAGCAAAAACATTAGGTAAGAATGTACAATACTATATGTATAAGCCACAATCTCATTATTCAACACAAAATCACAGGATCTATGGGAGATACTTACCTGGAGACTGACTCTTTCAACTATGACCCATCAAAATATATACAAGACCACCAGATTGACAGGTTCATGAAGCCTAAGCAATATTTCTGAGCAAACCTAAAAGACACATGCATCTACACCTGCACACAAGTGCACATAAATATGCTATAGTAATATAGACTATAAAATGGTGTTCCTGGCATGATTTTATGATGCTCTAGTGTACTGTCACATAGTGACCCAATCTATATATCTCACAAAAACAAACCAACCACCCCAAAAATATAAAGGTTATGAGAGAGAGAATAAAGTGACTCAATCTGCAACAGCCTGCATCTGAAATGAGGCAGAACATGGTAGCTGCTTCACAGTCCTCGAGGTAGAGAGATTTATATACATATAAAGCTGCATTATAGAAAAAGACCTCTTTTAAAATGTTGTATACACATACATCACAAAATGAGACATAAATAGAATAATTAAGCACTATAGCTTAATCAATAAGCAGAGGAGAGTAGAGGGTCTTGGTGTGCGGGTGTGGGCGTGAAAGAGAGAAAGCTTGGGAACAAACTGAGGAAAAGGAGAGAGACAGCTAGAGACAGGAGAGAGCTCACATAAGAAGGTGACAGATACACAAGAATAGTACCTTAGATGTATTGCATTTTTCCATGTTATTGTCTAACATTTCTAAATCCCCTTGGATTATTTATTTTTACTTCACTGGAGCTTACAAAGCCTATCCCTGTAGTATCATTTAAAATGTAATTTATGTGCTATTTACCTGCCCTTCCAGATCAGTAATAAAGTTGTTCAATTAGATCAGGTCTAACACTAATCCCAGTAGCTCTCCATGGAACACCTCCTCACAACTTGATAGACTGCTGCTTCTCACTTTGCTTATTGTCCTCCATACACTTTTTAGTCCATCTAACAACATTGATGCCCAAGTCAGTTTTTTCAAGTCAGATTTTGAGAGACAACATATACGTTCTTCAGCTGCATCTGTTGGATTCTCTAAAGCTATAGAAGGTTAAAAAAAAATTCTAGTCAGCAAAGTAGTTCTTTGAAGTTCTTCTTCACCTGAATATGTAATCCTCTCAGTAATATTGATTGAACCCAACAGAAAGTTTCAAATAAATTCATACAAACTAAAGTTGAGTTAGAGATCTGTTCACCTAAAAGAACAATGCTGGTACAGTTCTATGAATGTATTGTAAATTTTTCCCAACAAGACAGCAGACTTGGGTGTGGAGATGGGGAAAGTAAAATCAATGCTGTTGCTGATCAATGTGATTTGAGAACTTCATAGAACCCAATGATATAAATACATCATCTGACAGGACCCCGTGGAATATAACAATTTTGTGTCTATTGTTCTCAGTGCTGATTTATGTGTCAGTAACTGTGCTACATATAAATTATGGAGAGACATTTTGAGAAACAAAGTTACAATCCCTAGCTCTGTAGAAACCAGATGGTAACATTTTCATGATGAAGAATAAGAAAATGCCACAATAAATTAGATTGGTGAAGTAGTGAATAAGATCTTACCGATGGGGTCCATGACTTTTCAGATCTTGTTGAGATCTAAATTTCACTTCTTTAGATAGCATAGCACTTGAAACCCCTACTCACAATTCAGTGCATCAAAGAACAGTCTTCTATCAAAAAGTCTAGTATGTTATACAAAACATTTGATGCTTCATTTTCATGAGGTTTAATACAAGGAATTTACTTGTGTTTGTCATAAAGCAAAGCAAAGTGTTACTCACAAAGGGTGCGTCTACACTTGTAAATTAAGTCGACATAATCTTGCTTAAGTCGACCTAATTTACTCTGCGTCTACACTACACTTTCCTTGAGTTGACTTAAGCAGCTGCTTAAGTCGAGTTGAGGAAAGTGTAGTGTATACTCAGAGTAAATTATGTCAACTTTTGGCTTAAGTTGACTTCAGAAAGTCAACTTAAGCCAGTGTAGACATGGAGGAGCCCTAAGTTGACTGTAAATCAACTTAGGGCTCTCCAGGATTTCCCCTCTGCCCTCCCTGCCAGGGTGGCTGGCACAGGGAGAGCCTGGCATGCCCTCCCACAAGGCAGGGCAGAGCCCTGCCCACCCTGCCCCTATGCCCTGCCAGGGTCCCTGCCCCCCTTTGCCCCACTGTACCCAGTTACAATGGGGCAAAGGCTGAGCCCCCGGCACTTGGCAAGGGGTGCCCCCCCCCGCCACCATGGACCACCAGTCCCAGGTCCACCTATCCCCTACATGTCGACCTAGGCATCCAGTGTGAACACTCTAGGTCGACTTTGTAGGGTCCCCCCAAAGTCGACTTAAAATTTAAGTGTAGACATGCTAAGTTGACTTAACAAAGTCGACTTTAAGTCGATTTAGCTAAGTCGACTTAAATTAACAAGTGAGGACATAGCCAAAGGGTGCATCTACACTAGCAACTGAGGTCGACTTAAGGATGTTTAAGTTGACCTACACAAAACCACGTCTGCACTGGGCTTTTATTAAGTCCATTTAAGCACTTCCTTAAATCGACTTAATAACACCACCTCTGAAGGTCGACTTAAGCCTTAAGTTGACTTCTTAAGTTGACTTAAAGCCAGTGTGGATGGGGAATAGCGCTAGTCGACCTTCTTAAATGACTTAAAGCCAGTGTGGATGGCTACGTCTGCTGCTAAGTCAACTAAACAAGCTCGACTTAAGTCAACTTAAAGTCAACCTTATTAAGTCGAATTAACGGAGTCGAATTAACTTTACAAGTGAAGACATAGCCAAAGAGTACAGTGGAAACAACCACAGGTTTTTCAAACTGTAAATTGGGTTAGTGAAGAAATCTTCATAAGTTATGTTTGATTCACATAAAAATGAAAATGAGACTGTTAAAACACATTTGGAGGCTTGGTACTTACTGTACATACCAGCTGTTTTGACTCTATATGGATCTTTCAGCTATCTAGTTTAAAACAGTGGTTCCCAACCTGTGAACTGAGGGTCAAAAATGGGCCCCAGGGGCTTTAAAGTGGCCAGCGGCTCCCCTTCTGCTGGCTTGTTGCAGCCAAGGAGATGGGAGGTCAGTGATCCCCTCCCCATGGCTGTAGCATGGAACATGGCAAAGAGCTTTGCGTGGGTCCATAGGAGCTGAGGTTCCTGCTGGAGCCAGAGAAGGAGAACACTGATCTTCTGTGATTTCCTTACTGCAGCCAGGAAAATGGGCGATCACTGAAGAGGCAGTCTCCTTGCTGAACTCTTTCCGTCTGGCTGCAGTGAGGGGGCAGCCTGCTGGTAGAAAATAGTGGCTCTTGACTAAAAAGTAAAAAGTATATCTGTGGCCCTCGAGCCAAAAAGTTTGGAAACCACTGGTCTAAAACATTCTTTTCTTAAACACATCTAGAACTGAAAATGAATAAAAATACTATGTGGTAGTAGGATGTCATTTAATAGTAATGGTCTTTTAGCATCAGCAGACTTGCTATGCATTATTCAGAAAATAAAATCAAACTTCTTCCTGCATTACCTTAAACTTGTCCTTAACAGGTAGTTCACTATTTGAAAAAAAACCTGATTTACTTATCTAGCATGAAAAACAAGAGAGAATAGGTTTCTGTGCAACTGGATAAATGGGACCAAATCTGTACTTAATTTGTGCAACAAAACATACATCTTGTTTCTGGATGATTCTACATATACAAAAAACCAAAGGTTGTACAATGTTTACCTGTTAACGAGTGGAGTGCCCCAGGGGTCTGTCCTGGGGCCGGTTCTGTTCAACATCTTCATTAATGATCTCGATGATGGGATAGATTGCGTGCTTAGTAAGTTTGCAGATGACACCAAGCTGGGGGGAATGGTAGACACGCTGGAGGGCAAGGACAGGATCCAGGGAGACTTAGACAAATTGGAAAACTGGGCCAAAAGAAACCTCATGAGGTTCAACAAGGAGAAATGCAAAGTACTGCACTTAGGGCGGAAAAATCCCATGCACTGCTATAGGGTTGGGACCAATCGGATAAGTAGCAACACTGTAGAAAAGGACCAGGGTGTTATGGTGGACGGGAAGCTGGATATGAGCCAACAGTGTGCCCTTGTTCCAAAAAGGCCAATGGCATATTGGGAGTGTTGGAGTAGGAGTGTTGCCAGCAGATCGAGGGATGTGATAATTCCCCTCTATTTGGCACTGGTGAGCCTGTATCTGGAATACTGTGTCCAGTTTTGGGCTCCCCACTACAGAAAGGATGTGGACAAATTAGAAAAAGTCCAGTGGAGGGCAACAAAAATTATTAGTGGGCTGGGGCACATGACTTATGAGGAGAGACTGAAGGAAGTAGGCTTATTTAGTCTGCAGAAGAGAAGACTGAGGGGGATTTGATAGCAACCTTCAACTACTTGAAGGGGTGCTCCAAAGAGGAGGGAGCTAGGCTGTTCTCGGTGGTAACAGGGGACAGAACAAGGAGCAATGGTTTCAAATTACAGCTGGGGAGGTCGAGTTTGGATATTAGGAAAAACTTTCTCACTAGGGGGTTGGTGAAGTATTAGAATGGGTTACCTAGGGAGGTGGTGGAATCTCCGTCTTTGGGGATATTTAAAATGTTTAAGTTAGACAATACCTTGGCTGGGATGATTTAGTGGGTGTGGTCCTGCTTTTAGCAGTGGGTTGGACTAGATGACCTCATGAGGTCTTTTCCAGCCCTATGATTCTACCTACTTACTAATTTCCCCTATAAATTAGTGAGTATAAATTATTCTGGGGAAAATAGTTTATAATTAAATAACTGAGCATAAATATAAAATCTTCTAGAAATATATATTAGCTAACACACCTATACTCTTGTCCTGAGGCATAGGTCCTGCTCCTGCGGTGAGCCAGGTGCTGAACCATCCTAATAAGCAAGTAGAGCAACATTGTGGCTGCTTATATCAGCTTGACTGTCATCTAGACCATATCTGTCTGGATATGATCCAGAGAATTTCATAAACCAAGGAATATAACTATGCAGCTGCCTAATGCAGAACTTGATCCAATAGCTGTTCTAAGAGGCCACCTACTAGACTGAATTCCCATAGGTAAGCTATCACAAAGGGAGGATTGCCTCATAACTTTAAGTCTATTGGTTAAGGAGTCCTGTGGCACTTTTAAAGACTAAAATATTTATTTATCACGTGAGCTTTCGAGGGAGAAAATCCCACTTTATCAGATGCTTTAAAGATGGGGAACTTTCCTCCTATTCTGTAAGGCTATGTCTACACTTGTTCAAATAAGTCGACTTTACTAAGTTGATTTAGCATGGCTGCATTGTAAATTTAGGTCGACTTAAAGTCGACCTTGCCAAATCAATGTAGAGCGTCCACACTGAATGCCTAAGTCAACTTGTAGGGGCTAGGTGGACCTAGGAGTGGTGCAAGGTGGGAAAGGGGGCACCCAAGAGGTGCTGCCTTCCCCGGGCACCCCTCCAAAAGTGTACATGGGTACATGGGGGCTGAGCAGGACAGGGACAGGGGCAGGGTACAGGAACAGGGTGGGCGGAGCTATGTTCTGCTCTGTGGGTGGGCAAGCCAGGCTCTTGCTGTGTCAGGCATCCTGGGAGGGAGGTCAGTGGGGGAGCCCTGGGGATCCTTTAGGTCAACTTAAGCCTAAGCCACGTCTACCCTGGCTTAAGTCGACTTAATAAAGTCAACTTAACCAGTAAGTCGATGTAAAACTAGGTCTTATTAAGTCAACTTAAAATTTCCTTAAGTCGACTTAAACAGTATCTTAAGTCGACTTAAGGAAACTGTACTGTAGACACAGAGTAAATTAAGTCAACTTAAGCCTGCTTAAGTCGACTTAATTTACAAGTGTAGATGCACCTTAAATTCTCCATCTTCAAAGCGTCTGATGAAGTAGGATTTTCTCCCACGAAAGCTCATGTGATAAATAAATTTGTTAGTCTTTAAAAGTGCCATAGAACTCCTTGTTTGTTTTGCTGACCAAGACTAACACAGCTACCCCTTTGGAACTTGCCTACTGGTTAAGATACTCATCTGGGTGGCAGCAGGCTGAGAATCCAGTGTCCATGTTCCAAAGACTCTAATTATTTATACACAGTGCATTAGCTTCAATAGAAGAGATTGAAAGCAAACTATGCTAGAATACCTCAAGGCTCAGTGGTTAGGATACTGTCCTTTGAGGTAGTAGATACTTCACCAGATGGAGTAGTGACCTGAACTGACTCTCCCTTGTAACAGGTGAATACACTAACAATGCTGCTTAATATCATGAGTGAGGTGATCCCGCTCCTCGCTTCTGACCCCCCCCCCCCTCCGCCCCAATAGACTCCTAATGCTAGGAAGGATTCACAGCTGAAACTTGCTAGGAGAGATAGGTTCTCCATCCCATGCCTGGATTGAAGCACTAAGCTTTGAGAAAGGGTCATGATTTAGCATGACACATACCCTCATAAACATCTTCCACTGACTAGTTTAGGTGTCCCATGAGGGTTTTTTTGCGAATCATAGTTAAAAGCATCAACCTCTTTCTTTCACTGTATTTGGAGCTTAGGTACCTAATTTGGGTCTTGTGATTTGCACTGTATTCCTGTGATTTTTTAGGCCCTAAAGGTTAGGAGTTGTAATACTGAGCATGACAACATACAGCTACCACAATGATTCTCGGTTAAAACAACTATATTTTCAGAAGAAAATACAACACTTTACTTTGGGAGCAACACTTTTTTTAAGCTCGTAAACTACTTAAGAGCTCTATTTTTTGGTTCCTTTCTGGAATCTGTTATTTGTGGGTCAGAAAAGTTCTGCCCAAGGGCTACAGTGGGAGTTTTAATTTTGCACTGACTAGCCAGTGCATTTGACTAATATGAATCACATTACAATATTGTTGCTTGAAAGCTTTGAAAAGCTTTGGCTTTGGTTGAAGCAATACCTGTGATGTGATTGCAACAGGTTTCATTTCAGTGTAACAATATGTTATGAACAAACATTTGTAGTTATAAAGAACCTGAACATTTTGACAGATTAAATTAATAAAACCCAGAACTTTTCAGGATTCCAAAAGATTTTCACAGGAGAGCAATAAACCAGTTCACTGGCCAGAAAAGTCAGAAACTATGGTCACTTAACTGAGGGATCATTCCACTATCTCAGAATCATGAAGGTGTCTTACACTACAGTTCATTCCCTGACATAATCCCCATTTTCTTTTTAGACTCCTCTATTGCCTGGTTAATGAAACAATAAATCCCCTTTGTGCTGCTGGATTGGTGGTTACTCACAGAATAAGATACTGCTCACCATGTATAAGTGCATCAGTCTGGCTCTGAACAGGGGAGAGAGAGTTGTGGGAGGGAAGCTGACCTACGTTCCCTATTATTTCTCTTTTGTGCTCATTGTAACATTTGCTAATTTGTATCATTGGCATTGCTAATGTAAAGAAGAATGTTGATTGAACTTTTTTCTTTGTAGTATAACATTTGGCCAAAAGTTGTACATCTTTGAGTCATTTTTTTCTGTTGATTTCAATTAATGTTTTATTTGGACCTTTCACTTCATATATCTATCTAGATATAGATATAGATATAAAATTATTTTTTTCAAATACAGCAAATATATCAAAATACCAGGCCAAATTAGTAATTTTTCTCAATTTCTTCTTGGCAATATTTATTATTTTTGTTCAAGGGTGACCACAATATGCCAGGAGAAGGTGGCAGACTACAATATTTCATTAATGGAAGGAACTCTCAAGGTCTAAGGGTTTTTCTAACTGGGAGAAAAGTTCAGAATATTCAGGTATTCCACACTAACTCCCTACTTGAACAGTCTTATTCTGCACAGAGTGCCTTTGTGGATTTGTCTGCATTGCACTAGAAGAACCACAACTCTGAGTCTCAGAGCCTGGGTCAAAACAGACTCAGACTAGCAAAGCTCAGGCTGAAGGGCTAAAAATAGCAGTGTAGACAACTGGGATTGGGCTGGAGCCCAGGTTCTGAAACCTGCTGAGGACAGTGCCTGAAAACCTGACTCCTGCTCAAATCCAAAAGCCTACACAGCTATTTTCAGCCATACGGACTGAGTCTTACATTCTCAAGTCAATTGATTTAGATTCTGAGACTTGGTTCCTGGGTAGTTTGTTTATTTGTTTGGTGGTGGTGTTGTTGGTTTTTGTTTGTTTGTTTTAAAGTCTAGACATACCTGTATGACAACAGAGTCATGTGGCACTTTTAAAGACTAACAGATTTATTTATCGCATGAGCTTTCATGGGAGAAAATCCCACTTCGTCAGGCGTTTTGAAGATCGGAAAGTTACAGAGTGGGAGGAAATTAAATGCAGGGGAGTGTATGACATAGCATCAGGTCAGGCTGTAACAGCAAATCAAAATAGGTGTTAGGATTCAAAACACTGAGGAACAGCACATAGAGGAGGGGGAGGTCAAATCACTTGTTGTAATGCGAGAAAAATCCATAGTCCCTGTTTAACCCCAAGACAACTGAGTCAAATTTGCATATAAGTTCGAGTTCTGCAGTCTCTCCTTGAAGCTGTGATTTGTTATTCATCTGTTTCAACACAGCTATTAACAAGTCGTCAAGGGAGTGAGCAGGGAGACTGAAGTGTTCCCCTACAGGTTTTGCAGTGTTGCAATTTCTGATGTCAGATTTTTGTCCATTTATTCTTTGGCGCAGAGACTGTCCTGTTTGTCCAATATATAAGGCAGAGGGGCATTTCCGACACATGATGGCATAAATCACATTGGTGGATGAGCAGGTGAACGAGCCCTTGATGGAGCAGGTGGCTTGATTAGGCCCTGTGATGGTGTCATCAGTGTAGATATGAGGGCAAAGTTGGCAGCGTGGTCTGCTGCAGGGCTGTGTTCCTGCTTTAGTGTTTCTGTTCTGTGATCTGTAGTTGCTGGTAAGTATCCTTTTAAGGTTAGGGGGCTGTCTGAAAGCAAGGAGAGGTCTGTCTCCGAAGGCTTGAGAGAGTGAGGGATCATCTTGTAAAATAGGCTGTAGATCTTTGATGATGTGATGAAGGGGTCTGGCTTGGGGGTTGTAGGTGGTGACCAGTGGCGTTCTGTTGTTGTTTTTCATGGGCTTTTCCTGCAGTAGTTGACTTCTGGGTACCCGTCTGGCTCTGTCAATTTGTTTCTTCACTTCTGCGGGTGGGTACTGTAGTTTTAAGAATGACTGGTAGAGATCCTGAAGGTGTCTGTCTCTGTCTAAAGGGCCAGAGCAAATGTGGTTATATCTTAGGGCTTGACTGTACACAATGGATCGTGTGGTGTGTCGAGGATGAAAGCTCGAGGAATGTAGATAATTATACCGATCAGTAGGTTTGCCTGTATGGTTTAGGTTAATGCTCTCTGGAATTGGATGAACCTAAATAGAAAGAAGGTACTCTTGGTATGGAATAAGAATGGAATGTTTACATGGGGAGTTAGTGTAGACTAGCTATTGTGGTTTTGATTCTCATCCTAGCTATTTCATACAACGACACCTGCAGTGAATTCGACCGTAATACATAACAGACTGTGGTAATGCTGTTTAAAACAGCTAAAATTGTTTCGAGACCTGAGGTGCTAATAAAACATACTCTGAGTTATTTTCTAGTTCTCATACTTCTCTTCTTGCAAGTTTGGATAGGTAGATATTTAGAAATCTATTGTACTACTTTAATCATCTGACACAAGTTGGAGGGCAGGAAGGTAATTTCTAGATAGTTGTCCCTGTGACTGGAGACATGTCCATTAATCCTTAAACCATATACCATATCTTTATTTTTATCTCCTAGCAAGACACTGTCTTTAATTTACAAGTTTGGTGTTACAGCTCAGAGTGGTTCAATGCCTTTTTCTGGTCTTCCCCTTCATCCCATGCCTCTTGGTCTGCTTATACATTTGTCTCTTTTTAGCCTTAACAAAAATAAATAAATAAATAGCACATCTTGGCAAACTATCACCTTGGCACACACTTTGAATAATGTCTGTAATGATCTATAAGAATTATTTATTTAAATTTCATTTTCATTAGAGAAGTATGTTTATTATGCAAATGCAACCCCCCCCCAATATTCACCACTACAACTGGTCCCATCAAACTCTATATAAATCACATCAGTTGAAAAGTAAGATAATTGAAAAGTCTCAAATTAATATCGATAAGTGGTTTGGAATTGCTAAAGAGAAAAGAAACAATAAACAAAACCATGGTCAACATGATTAGTGTACTTGCAGATGCTGAAGAAAATTCTGCTTTCAATTACATCTAGCAGAATTTGGCCCACTCTTTTTAAAGCAGAGAGAAAAGAGATTACATTAAAACCAATTCCAGATTTAAAAAAAAAAAAAAAAAACTGTGAAATTCTTTAATTATTTTTTTAAGTTAAAAGTTTTCCTTAGGCTTTAATCTTTAGCTTTCCAACAATACAAGAAAAAAAACAACATGTCCAACAACATATTTTCATCTTTCCTTTGCTTTCCAGAGCAGTAAATGAAATCACTGTGGTTACAATCCTACAACAAGCTCCAGATGCGCAAACTCCTTTCCATGTATAGCCACTTAGATTCAAGGTTCAGACTTTATGAATCCAGCTGCAGGAACAGAACCAATATTTAGTATGGCAATTAAAATAAAGGCAAAGTATTGTAATGGGTGTAAAACAGAGAAGGACTATTTGACAGGGATTATTGGAGTATGTCTTTTTTATTTAAATATTAGAATAATCTAAATTAAAGAATAACTGTCATTAAATTATCTTATATTTTCTATAAATTCTTCTCTTGTTCTATTCTATCATATTTCTGAGTAATATTAAATAATAGATTATTGTACTTTTGATCTGTTTATCCAAATTAAACCCTAATTATAATCCATCAGTCAGTCAGAGTTACTGACTAGGTAATATCACAGCCCAAACAAGTTTTATGCCTCTTCCTTACACACAAAAGGAAGAAGTGATTTAAAATTCAGAAGCAAAGTATGTGTTCTACCCTGAACAGTTCAGGATTGGGTGGAATTAGTATCATTGGTGTCTTTTGGAAAGAAATATACTGTTCATTTTATCATGGATTGGTAAGTATAAAATACATGTCATTTTCTATATGTGCAGGAACAGCACAAGTATGTACTTTTTTGAATATAAGAGAAAATCACAGATTTGTGGATCGCCATGGCCAGATGTGGCAGATTAGTTGGGATGCAGACCACTGTCTATTAGCAGACGGAAAGAGGCATTTATTATCTCCGTGGTGATTTAGACATTCTGTAATATTGAGATTAATATGATCTGAAGAGAAAGCAGAGTATAAAAGGACACAAAAAACTTGGGTTTAACAAACAGATACCTTCAGGGAAAACTACAGTGTCAAGTTTAAGGTCCGAATATTGAAAACCCTCCACAGTTCTAATGACCAGAAATATTGTCTGTCCCACCAGCACCATGATTCCCCTTGATACCTTCACTTCACTGGATCAGATACGTATATGGTAGGAAGTAAATAGGGGTCCTTTTGCTTTTTTCATCATATTATCATAAGTTAGTAGAATTTCTTTGTATCTGAATGTGTTTGTATCAGACCTCGGTTTCTAATTCTGTCCCTTGAGTTTTCCTCTTTCCCATGGCAAACTATGAGATCAGTGGAAAAGGAGAGGGTATATTAGTGCTAACTAGTAATCTAATAGCCTCAACACATTTTTCTAATTACTGATGTCTTGTTTGGACAGAGTTTTGTATGAGTAAATTCTGGAATTGGGCATGGTCCCAGAATTTTCAAGAGCACAGGGTGATTATAGTTTCTTCTTGCCTTGTAATGAGGAACATTTGATTGCTGCCTAGAAGAAAAAAGTGGTATCACTTTGTTAGGGGTTGGTTCACGCATTTATTATAATGTCCATATCCAGGTTGAGGATGCAGACCAGCCCATGACTGCTTGTATCCCATCCCCCAGCTAGGCCCCACCCCCTGGCCAAGCCACTAGGCCCCTTCCCAGTTCACAAGCCCCGCACACACACACAGAAACAAACCCACACCCCATGCTCCTCTCAATGCTGGGCTGCAATACAACTCCTTTGTATTTATCTGTATTAAGAACTATAATAGAAGCAATCTTTCTTAGAAAGCCAGACCATGTCAGAAGGACACATAAAATGCACCAGGGGTCAAAATCACCTTCCAATACCTGTGGGAGAGAGGGCAACCCTAAATTGTTACATACTCACACCCTGAGGTGGGCAGGAGGAACTCAAAACACAAGAAAGTAGTTTAAAAACACAACCCCATTTCCTCCAGTCACTCTCCACCCCCTGATTAATTAACAGCAAACAAACAAGAAAACCACATTTCAAAGCACAGAATAAATTTTAGGTGTACCTTATGGTCTGCAGAATTCATAAATAAGGTCATCATTGGCACTCCTGGCCAGGGCACCCACCCCTCAACTGACCTCACTGTACAGGTTGGGGGGAAGTGACCAGTCCCCACCTGCCACCCTGGACTAGGGAGGGGATGATACCCAACCTACAACTTGATGCTGCTCTGGCTGGTCACCAAGTCACCTACCCATGGGGCAGGGGATGATCCCCATCCTGCTCCCCAGACCCACCAGCCTGACCTGAGGATTGATCCCCTGCTCCCACCTTCAGGTTCCCCCTCCCCCCACACACACACTACTTACTGGTGCTGTGTAGAAGAAGCTGCTCCTAAATAAAACAGGATGGAGGGGAGTCAGCTGCAGTGCTGAGCTGGTGCAGCAGGGGAGAGATGATTTAAAGTTCCCTCTTCTCTCCCTGCTAGTGACTGAGCTACATGCTACAGCTGGCTCTGTTCCCAGCTTAGCTCCGCCTCCCCTGCAAACAGGCTGTCTGATCATGTGCCTGCTGGGGAAAATAGATCTGGGGCTCAGGCTATTCTGCCCGGGGCCAACTCCCTGTGAGCCCAATGGCAATGACACCTCTGGTATAAGGAATGTGTCCTTTCTTTTGTGTTGTTGCTATGAGAAGGAAAGAGATTCCCAAAAGATGGGGTCATCTTCTGTAGTAGGTAGCATACAAGAGATCTGCCGTGAATGGATTCCTCTCTTTATCACCAGCAAAAATGGTCTTCAGCCAGAAAGTTGGAACACCTATTGTTGAAAAGGAATAGAACAATAAATACAACATATTTTTAAATTATGATAAGCAAATAAAAGTCTAAAGGTGTTTTTTTTATTTTGTTTTTTAACTTAACTGAGGTCTTCATATTAAAAAAAAAGTTCTAAAAAAGGGATTTACATGAATATTTTCAGTGTGATGACTGGTATTTTATCCATGCAATCTCATTAAAGTTAATGGAACTCACACTGCACAGCTTAATCTCAATGCACTCTACAGAAAGCATGTCCTGGAGAATCAAATATAAGGCAATAAGAAGATTGGCTTAGGACACAAGGAAAAAAAGACAATTTGATAGAGGACAAACCATATGTGAATCGATTCTTAAAAGTTACAGCTTTTTTTTTTTTCAACAGAACTGCTCATCTTTGAATTTAGGATTATATAATTCTCTTGCACAGAAAATGTATAGAAAAATCAAAGATTTCTTGTAAAACTTGGTTATAATGATTGGTAAAAAAAACAAAAACTCCATATTTCCCTAAAGGTTATGTGTTTGCCAAAATTCTGAGGCTCTGAAAATACAGAGGTAAATCCTCACTAAATCCTGCCATAAAATGCCCTGTTGTAATCATAATACAAATTTCCCCTGTTGGAGGACAAAGATTACAAATTGTAATGTTACGCAGTTATCAAGATTCATTGTTTACATGTCTGATGGTCCTGCTGCTTGAGAGGAGATGGATATTTTTGGTAACAATAATGTTTAGATTTTCATCATAATGCACAAAGAATTATCATCCCTCTTATTTACATTAATCAGAATTTCTGAAGTTAATTCTGATTCATGGTTTGTGCAATGCTTTTTGAATTATTCTCTACAACTTAAATCATTTGGCCTTGGATCTGATTTTTTTCCCCTTAATATGAAAATGAATGACTGTTTACATACAGAGATATCTATTTTCTCAAGATGTGTGTGTAACTCACATTGACATTAATAGGCGTTAAACATAACACATCACACAGAGCCCATAACTGTTGTAAATTTTAATGTTTTATTGTTCTGAACTTCTATTCTGTTTCTTCCTTCTCCGCTCCTCCTATTGCTTCATACTTATCCCAATATGGACTTATTTCTCCAATAGGGTCTTTATTCCTATTAAATGTTTCCTCTACACTTCTTGCTGCTGGCCCATTCCATCATATTTTTTCCACTCATTCAAAGGGTAACTCCAAGTATTCTTTACCTTATGTCCTTTCTTTGGCTTTTAGCTAGACATTCATTCTCAATAGCTGTGAATCTCAATAGCTGTGAATTTACCCACCTCCTACTCCCCCTACCCCCAAGCTGTCATACCATCTCATGAGCACTCATCCCATGTCTTGTCCCACTTCCCATAGGCCAGGACTCAGACAAAATCATGCACTGTCTCCAACCAACCCAGAGTTTATTCTAGGAAAAAGTTGCACCAACACAAAGCCAGTTGAATCATCCAATCAGGTCTTGAGATGAAAACAAGGCTTAGAGCCTCTTTCATGATCCTATTTATTACTTTTATTAGTGTTAAGCCTACATTGAACAGCATGAGACAAAGGTTAGTGTCTCTGCTTTTCACCCTGTGCTCCAAACATAAGGCAACAGATGAGAATGGGAGATAGAAGATAAATGCTGTCACATGCCTTGAAATTTCCAGACTGTTCTTAGTCACCGTATATTTGTATGGCAGAGACTGAAGTGGGATCTCTCCCACAAAAGTTCATGAATAAATAAATTTTTTAGTCTTTAAAAGTACCACAAGATTCCTTGTTTGTTTTGCTGAACAAGACTTACACGGCTATCCATTTGGAACTTTTGAGAACTGGTTATCTTCCTGGTATGCTGGAGACATAATGATCAGCAAAATTTTTCCACTATTCTAGCCACCATGTCACTATTAAAACGATGTACTTATTGAAGATGTTGCTGTTGAACAAAGATCACAAGTATGAGGCCTGGGTTTAAAGTGCAAAAAACACACTAATACTTGCTGCAGTATGATGAATGAATCCGTCTGTGAAATGTGTCCTAGCTACCTTTTACCCAATCTAACACCTTCTTTTCCTTTATATGTTCTAATGGTGGAACCAAAACAGAAATGATTCAGCCTCCTTATTTTCCTGATGCATTTCAGCTCAGCAGGGAAGATATTCTGACTTTTTTATTGTTCCAGGAAGGAAGGAAGCCATCACACTTGATAGGAGCAGCTAAGTTATAGGTCATTTTCTCATTCAACATACATCAGTCCAGTTTTCTTCATCATACATCTCCTCACTTGTATGAGTAATGGACATAAAAGTGAAACAAAGCAATAGTGGCTCAAGCATAAACTGAATATAGATATACAAAATTGGTGTCAACTCAGTATTGTAATGCCCATGTTTCCTAGAAAGGATGTCACAGTAACGTTGAAATTAATGAATAATAATATGCAATCATAGCTATCCTGCATGTGTGCCTACTTTGTATCTTGTGCCTACTTTGTTGATTTCTGGAACTGTTGAGATGTTCAGATAAAACAAAGAAAAAAAGAGAAAAAAATAAAAAGTAATAAATGTATTCCAAATTCTTCAAGAAGGAAATAATTTCACTAGAATATTAATATTAAAACATGAATGACACAGATTTGATTGATGTGAAGAACTGAAGTTATTTATTTATACTACAATACAACATATGTTCCACTTGTTTTAGAGTAGCAGATTAGTTATGATTTTAAATAAATCTATTATTTAGATTTATATCCCAGGACTATCTCTTTTTTAATAATGGAAGGTTATAAATTTTTCAGCTACAATACACCTCTGTTAAATTCACTTAAGAGGTAAACATTGCACCTTAGAACAATATAAGAAACTTTTAAAGAATCATCTTATACTATGATGGATTTGTGGAATGCATTTTAAAATAATTTAGAACACAAGATGGTACAGTGAGTTAATGCATCTATGGAGATTTGAGTTCAGATTAGACCTAGATCACAACAAATCAGAAGAATTTCTCATTTCTTGGTCAGTTTTAGTAGATATTTTCCCAACGATGATAAATTAATTATTATTTTTATTACTACTAGTAGTAGTAATGGTAGAAACATAGTAGTAGTAATTGTACTGAAGGACTACATAGTGATGGACAGCTCCTGTCACAAAGAACTTGCAGAATAAATTTGTTAAAGATGATTAAGTGAACTAGATGCATAGATCACATTCCCCTTCATTGGGATTAAGATTTATTTTTTAAAAATCCTACTCACAGTCTAAAAAATAAATATAAATAAATAAATATAAAACAGGCAAGTGATGGAATGAGGAAGAAGCAAAATGAATTATATGAAACTTAGCATGCATCTTAATAGCTTTTCTTTCTTTCTTTCTTTCTTTCTTTCTTTCTTTCTTTCTTTCTTTCTTTCTTTCTTTCTTCACCACATTTTTGGGCATCTGACCTACATGTAGCAGTGGATTTTGGAATATGAGCAGCTTTTACAGTGCTTAACTGCAATACCTTTTTTCATCTGAATAAGCAGCTTCCTAAAACAAGGTTAAGTATTATAGTCCTAGGCTATGTCTACACTGGCAAGTTAGTTCGAATTAAGGAGGCTTAATTCGAACTAACTAAAGCCATGGCTACACTAGGCTTTAGTTAGTTTGAATTAAGTGCTTCCTTAATTCGAACTAAGGGGTTAATTTGAACTAACTAGTTCAAATTAACCAATGTGGCCATGTTAATTCAAACTAATTTCTTAGTTCGAAGTAACTGGCCATTGAAATGAATGGGGATTGCTAATTTGAACTAAGCAAGTGCTTGCTTAGTTCAAACTAACATTCCAGTGTGGCCATGCTAGTTCAAATTAAGCTAATTCGAACTAACTAAAATTAGTTCGAATTAGTTAGTTCAAACTGACTAATTAAAACTAATTTTAGTAAGTGTAGACATAGCCCTAGATCACGACTGTGCCATCTCTTTTTTAGAGAAATTTGTAGTGAAATGAATTGCAAAACTCTCACCCTTTAACTTAAAATAGCAAAATGTCAAATTAGGTCCATTTTTCTCCTACATGCTGACTTAAGGAGGAAAGAAAAAACTGTGGGTTTTTGCTTGAATTCTTGCATGCACACCACATGTGCTAATAGCATACATATGCTAACTGGCTTTACTTAAAAATACATATCAGCATGAATCCTTCTCTAGCTATTCCACTTTCTATAGATATCCACTTGCTGTGATTCAACCTTTCATGCTGCTTTTTAACGATATATTTCAAGCATATATATTTCAATATTAGGCTATCTTTGTTTCCATGTAGATCTATGTTGCTAGGTAAATTCCAAATGCTGGTTAATTGGGTAATTTTTCCTTATGTCTTTATTATAAGAAGCTCTACAGCATAAAATTGTCCCTGCCAGCAGGTAGAGGATCTTGGGGGACAATTACTGCACCAGTGGGGTACAAATCAATCTTTATTGAAAAATGTAAAACAGTAAAATTTAACAATGGGGTTTGTCACAGTGGGCAATTGGGGAGGGGGTTTCTCTTATTAAGCAGTGTGAAAATGAAGAGGTGTCACAGTGAGTCACAATTGGTGGCTAGTGATTCTACAAAAAAGAACAATATGTCACAGTGCTATAGGTGTGGCAATGGTAACCAATGGGGTTTTACAAATATGAATGAGATACAAATGGCAGTAAAATTGCACAATAAGGGTGATTAGTGAATTTACACAAGTGTAATAGTACAGATGAGAATCAATAACTTGGTTTGTAGGACTGCAGTGGCAGGCAGTCTGTAAAAGTGTACCTAGAGGCTGGTTTAAGGAACAGGGGTGGGAGTGGGGTGAGTAATCAGTGGCAGAGGAAGAGGGAAGAGTACAGTGGCAGGCAGTCTGTAAGAGTGTACCTAGAGGCTGGGTTAAGGAACAGGGGTGGGGGTGGGGTGAGTAATCAGTGGCAGAGGAAGAGGGGAGGGTACAGCTGCAAGGGGTGTGGCAAGAGGCACTGAAGCCTTGCAGGGCGAGGCTCAGAGCAGTCTTCAGGAGCCTGCAGGCTAAACGTGGAGGAATCAAAGAAGAAAGGCAGCAAGGGGCTTGGGAAGTTCAGGGAGAGGGGGAAACAGCAGCAGAAGACTTGGGGTGTTCGGGGAGAGATGAAGACACAGGGGCACTTATTTAACAACTTAACAGCAACTATACAACTTGCTAATAATGAACAACAGAAAGAAGGAAAAACAAAAACAGAGAAGCAACACAGTAAAACAGTTATCTTTAATCTAGCTTCACTATGGCCACACAATATAACAGGTAATGGCAAACAAGTATCCCACTTAACTACCACGAAACATAGACACAACATTCTAACAGGACTACAATTTATACAAGCTAATAAAATGCAACTTAACAAAACTAAACTTAAACAAACTAATGAAACTAAACCTAGCCTTATACTACACTGGTCCTATTGACCAGGGGGAGCAGTCCCAGAGGCATAGTGGTGTGAGCCCAGGGTACTGCTCCTGGGGGAGTCAGGGGATGGTGGCTGCAGTGGAAACAGTGGAAACAGGGCTGCAGTGGAAACAGCTGAAAGCAGGGAGCCCCGGGACAGAGCACACGGAGGCAGAGCTTAGCAGCAGCACAGGCTTTAGCAGCAAGGGAGCCA
The DNA here is from genome assembly GCA_007922175.1 of Pelusios castaneus. Taxonomy (NCBI): domain Eukaryota; kingdom Metazoa; phylum Chordata; order Testudines; family Pelomedusidae; genus Pelusios; species Pelusios castaneus. The sequence continues at coordinate 8,493,447 of ML685832.1, forward strand.
CGGAGTTAGAAACAGTTTCAGGCACAGACCAAGGAATTAACTTGAGTCTGTCTGCTGGGGAAGCAAGGCTAGCAGCTAGGACAGGGAGAGTTTGCAAGAGGGGAGCCTTACCAATTCCCAGGACAGCAGCAGGAATAGAGGCAGGAACAGCAGCAGCATCAGAGGATGCAGAGGAGGCTCGGTTCGTTTTCAATAGTCAGGAGATCTCACAGGAAAAATTTGGTGTTCGTGGGAGGGGAGTTTAAAAACGGGGAGTACGCTCAAAAATTAAACGAGAGTGGAGAAAGGGCCCCCCAAAGACCCCTAGCTGATCAGACCAGGTGGCAAAGCAGGAACCTTTCTGATGTCTGATTCAAAAATGTCCGGTTTTAAAGGCAAACTCAGGCAGCTTCCCGCCAGTAACTCTGATTGGCTCCCTCTGCTACAGGGGAGGAGAGAGGGCAGGGAAAACTGCAGGTAAGCACAGGACATGTCTGGGCAAAGATCTGAACCACAGGTATGACTCATGCCCTAAGCTCAACAGGCCATTTAAGTCTTGCACTCCTGGGCATTGTCCACCCTACACCGAGCCAGGGTCTAAGCAAAGGAGCTAAAGGCCGCCTTCCTGGGCTGGGCAATGGCCCTTAGTAGCCTGGGAGGGGTGGCCACACAAAACAAAACAAAGGGAAAATAAATACAGCAGGGGGAAAGCTGCAACCGACAAAAATTAGATTAGAGATCTGTAGCAGCATCTACACTAATTTGTAGCACAAGCAACAAGACTGTACCCAGGTACAATGGGGCAAAGGCTGAGCCCCCTGGCACTTAGCAAGGGGTGCCCCTCCCAGCCCCATGGACCTGCCCTAGGTCCCTCTAGCCCCTAGAAGTCGACCTAGGCATCCAGTGTGGATGCTCTAGGTCAACTGTGTAAGTTCCCCCCGAAGTCGACTTAAAAATTAAGTGTAGACTCACTAAGTTGACTTATCTAAGTCGACTTAAAGTCCACTTAGTTAAGTTGACCTAAATTTCCAAGTGTAGACATAGCCTAAGTTTCCACATGCAGTAGAGCCCAAAGAACCACTGAAGAGTCTCAGCTATTCTGTCCACTTCCCTTTCTACTTCCAACCTGGTAGCCTGGTTTCAATGGAGACATAATTTAAAAAGGCTCCTATTGTTTGTGGCGAGTCAAGGACTTTTGTCAGTATGAGTTTGGGCTAAATAAGTCCTCAGTGAAAACTGCGTAATTTAAGGATATGACACATAGGTTCTTTGCTGTATTTTTTTCTCCTCAAAAAATATTATACTTGGAATTTTTTTATCATTTGCAAATTGTTTTAAAGTATATTCTTATAGAATAACAAATGCATTTGAAAAGTTATGACTGTACCTGACTGGTATGTGTCCATTAATGAACTAGCCATTCCAGTGAGAACTGAAACAGTGTAACATGGTGAAAATTGAAGCACTAGTGCAAAAAATGTGTCTGTAACTATTCAATCACAATTACAAGAGAATGTTGATTCACTCATATTTGCTATTCTTTCCTGATCACTTTCTGAGAACAAACACTTGACTTTTACTTGCATTAATATTTTTAAAGCAAATTTTAAAGCAAAGATTAATCATTCAAATATTTGCTTAACATCATTTTGAATTATATATTTGACTTGAACCTTTGTATCTCATGGTGTGTCAATCAAGAAATAGAAAAAAAATGTATGATCTATGTAACCTACAAGGAGAGAAGAAATGTGAAAACTGTGTTTTGGAAATTACTACAGTGCACTGTTCTGGAATGGTCTGCAGACCAGTTCTGAATAAATTTGCAAATAATTTCCAATAGAAAATATATTAGTACATTTTAAGGCTGAAACCTTGATTCCATTGAAGCAATGACAATAATGGAGTGAGAATTTCCCCTTAAATTTGTTTGTGAACAGAAAATAAAGCACAATTTGGCACAAATCTTTTGTTGAAAATTGTTTACTCAGCTCTACATAGCATACACAATGCTTTTTGCAAGTTGTAGCTCCCAGAGAGCGGTGTTATACTGAAAGTGCAGTTTAGTATTAATTGAAGTGAATAAACATTTCCAACATGGAACAATCACTATGGACTGATTATTATTTATGGTATTAATTATTTAATAATCAATTTACTGTTGTTAAGAAATGTGTCACTTAATACCAAACTGCCATTTTTAATTAAACTGAAGTTTTCTAAAAACCTAAAATATATAGTCTTACTAATTCCTGGACCAAATTCTGCACTCTCTTTACCTTGTACAGATTGACTGAGTTCTCATAACAAAACCAATCTCTGTTATACTCAGCAACATTAATCAGAAAAGCAAATCTGGAACTAAAATTAAAGGGACATAGACTTCTAAATGCCTAATGGAATGTCTGCACAGGAGTTGGAATGTGCAATTTCCAGCTCCAGTAAACATACCTGCACTAGCTCAGATAAAGTTATGGTACTAAAATTAAAAACGGAACCATAGAACTATGAATGGTAGGAGGGGCTAGCTGTCCAAATTTGTATTTAGGTTCTTGGTCAGGACTGTATTCAGAGCAAATGGATCAACTTGCTGCTCATGCTGCGACAGTGATATTTTTATTTTGCCATGCTAGCTTGTGTGGGCATGTCTCTTTGAACCTGAAGTTGTATCTTCAAGCTCCATCATAGACATACCCTGAGTCACATTTGAAGATGGGACTTAAGCACGATAGAAGCTTCTGAATGTGTTCTCTCTCATCTATATCTAGCAAGTACCCATTTCTAATAATTTCAATGGGCTAATCCAAGTTCCTTTCCCTAGGTACCTGAAATAAATGACTATTAAACCCAAGGAACTAGACTTTTTGTCATTATTATTAATAGACCTGAAACAATGAGTAATAGAAACTTAAGTTCATAGACTACTTAACTTTACCAGATACCAGGTTGGTATTTTTAAACTGGCATACAGTGTCATACTTCTAAAACAATAATACTTTTCACATATGCAGTGCTTTTCATCTGAGGATCTCGAAGTACTTTATTAGCAACAATAAAGCTTTCACTATTTAGGAATATCTTCTTTTCATTTTGTGCATTGTTTTCTCACTCCTCTTTCTCACTCATGCTATTACATGCATGCATGTTATTTTTTTTCCTTTATAAACTGCATGAATCTTATCTACTTGTCTTACAGCATATTTCTTTTTTTCCCATTTGTATATAAATTTAACTACATGTACACCAACACATGCACAAATTAAAATATTAATATACTAAAACTTTCTCTGTTGTAACCTTTCCCCATTTTAAATTAATACTCTTAACTGAATAATGAACAACAAAGTGATAAAATAGTAAATGTATCCCATAAAAGGCATGTCAGGGATGCTCCTTCTGTTAAGCGCAAGAAAGGCAAAGGTAATCAGACTGTTGATGACAGTCTAGCCAGGGGTGGTAATCTGCATTTCATCAGATACATTTAAACAACTGTGTTTCACATTCCTCCAAAGCAGCTTTGCACATGTCACAGCACAAATTAGTGAAGTCTAAATTTCAGCTCAAGGCTTCATGTGTCATTTAATAGCATACATTTGCTAACTGTAGCCAAAAAGCAGGCTTTCATCAGGGACCTTGAAACCCCTCATTTACATAAGAATGGGAAGCTAATTGTGTTACAGATAGTCTGGGTTCCCCAAGGAGTTCATTAAGCATGCTGAACATGCTGAGAATATAACTTATCTGTCATTTTTGAGAAATCAGGAAAATTCAACTTCAGATACAGCACTACTGGAAAGAAAGGACGTAATGTAATATACACTTGATTCTGAAATAGAAATGGTTTAAAACTGAAATATCCAGTTCATCCAGTTTCTTGCAGGAATTCCCCAAATATTAACTCCATTTATCACCTTCTCTTCTAAACATGGGTCATGCACCTGAGAAGTTATCAAAAAAATCTGCTTATCGTTATATCCGATATGGCCTCAGCAACACTCTGGACCATTACTACAAGATAAAAGCAAAACAAAACAAAACCAAAAAAAAAAAAAAATCAGAGAAAAGAAAAAGAAAAAAATGTATTCTTATCTGAGCTAGCAAACAAAGAAAGGGCAATGACATGGAATGCTGCTCACAGTTTTTGGTAATATCCTTCCAGTGATCCATCTCTGCTTTGGTTAAAGCATGCGGCCATTTCAAATCTGTTTGAAATTTTTGGCTTATCCTGGGAAAATAATTGATGAACACAGTTAAGCCACCACTATTAAAGTTGTGTTATGTGCATCTCCTCCTTAGTGCATAGTTCATGCAATGTGTTGCTAGCACAATTGTTTAGTAAATCATTTTCTGACTGCTCTGGAAATGTCTCCTTTTTCCATCTAATAAAAAAGATTTAGATAGATAGATAGATAGATAGATAGATAGATAGATAGATAGATAG
>ML685832.1:8505038-8523831 GCA_007922175.1 Pelusios castaneus
CTTTCTTTCTTTCTTTCTTTCTTTCTTTCTTTCTTTCTTTCTTTCTTTCCAAAAAAAAACTTGAAAAATTAAATTTTAATTGAAAACCTTTCTAAAAATTAAGTTTCAATTAAAATTAGTTCAATTTCAATAAATTAAACCTGATTTATTAATTTTAATTACAATCAATTTGAATTTAATTAAGTAATTTTAATTTAATTTTCATTAAATAAACTGAATCACTGACATAAATGCTATACACAATGTTTAAAGTAAATTGTGTGAGTTTGTTTTACTTTTACTTTTTATACCATCTTTATATCAGATATACTTGTGCTTGTATTATGGTAGAGGGTGTTTTTTGTTTGGTTTGGTTTGGTCGTTTTTTTTGGGGGGGTTGTCCATTATACTATCACACTTTATTTTTGTTCACTAATATTTATGCCCATCTCTAACAAATTTAGGATATCTTTATCATTCACTGTGAAACATACCACATATTTATATATATATTCTAGATAACAAAATATGACTCTCAACTGAACCTTTAATAGAGCATTAGTTTAAATTCATATATTTTGTGTATTTTGATGTAGTTTTGCAAAGGGTTTTAAATTTGAATTTCATTTAATCAACAGATTGGTGCCTTTATATGCATTATTATAAAGCAGTTAGGGCAGTTCAGCCAATTGGGTGGCTGAAATGACTGAACAGCAATAACCCTATAATTTTGAATAAAGAGGGAGCCTTATGTGGTGTAACTAACTGCTCTTATACTGCTCTGTTGGATTGTTTCATTTGAGAATACAAGGGATATGTTAATGCAACACATTCAGTTCAATTCTTGGCTCATGATGTGTTTTTGTTGTTTCATGTTTCCATGCTCTATTGTCAATTTTGTTTACAATATACTCCTAATTTTTGTTATGAGATGCATCTGTCACTCCTCATCCATAATAAAAACAAAACACTAAGATAAACAACTTTCTTTTCTGGTGTATTACATCCATGAGCTAAAACAGGGGTTGATAACCCCTGGCATGTGTGCCAAAGATAACATGAATGCTCATTCACAGCAGCACGCAGAACTCTGAGCCCAGCAGTGCCGTGTTTGTTCCCTCCTGCTGCCCCCTCCCTCCAGTAGGGGGTAGAGCCAATAGAGAAAAGGGGCTGCTGTGTGCTGTGGCTCCTGGCCCCTGCTGGCCCTCCCCCTGGAGCCTGCTGAGGGTTGAGAAGGGGCTGGCATGGGAGCCAGCAAAGGTTCCCATCCCCTGAACTAGAACCATTTACAAAATCTTAGGGTATGTCTACACTTACAATCTAAGTCAACTTTGTTAAGGCGACTTAACAAGGTCAATTTAAGTCGACTTAGAGTCAATCTTGTTAAGTCGACTGACAGAGTCTACACTAGACTGTGAAGTCGATGGAGAGCAGTGGCTCCCAGCCCCCGGGGACAAGGGACCCATGGCTCCCTAGCAGAAGGAGGCTGCAGCTGCCCTCTCCCTAGGACCTGCATGGGTCCCAGGAAGCAGGGGACTGCAGCTGTCCTCTCCCTGGGACGCGCGGGGGTTCCATCAAGAAGGCAGCCGCAGCTTCCCTTTCCCTGGCAGCTGTGGCTGCCTTCTTGATGGGACCCCCCGCGGGTCCCAGGGAGAAGGCAGTGCAGCTCCCTGCTTGCCAGGACCCTGAGGCTTCCCGGCAAGAAGGGAGTGTGGCTCCCTTCTGCAAGGAAGCCACAGGTCCTGGGGAGAGGGGAGCCATGGCTCCTTTGTCCCCAGCCCTAGGTCGACTTAGTTCCCTAAGTCAACCTGGGGTGTCCACACCGGTTTTAGGTCAACTTAACAAATTGACTTAGCTGTTAAGTCAACCTAAACAATGGTAGTTATTAAGTTGATTTAAGGAAGCCCTTAAGTCGACTTAATAAAAGCCTGATGTGGACATGGGGTTCTTCAGGGTGACTTAATAAGCATCCTTAAGTTGATATAACTTTCAAGTGTAGACATGCCCTTAGAAATGTATGACTGGAAGGGATCTGAAGAGGTCATCTAATTCAGTCTCCAGTGCTCAGGTGGGATGAAATAAAGTAGAGCATGCCTGACAGATGTTTGTCCAGCATGTTCTAAAAAACTTCCAAAATGAAGATTACTCAGTTCCAAAGTTTATCTAGATAGAAAGGGTTTTTTTTCCTAATATCTAACCAAAATATCCCTTGTTATCCATTAAACTCATTAGTCCTCCTCCTTCAATGGATACAGAGAACAGATGACCACAATCCTCTTTATAACAGCCCTTAACTATTTGACGACTCTGATCAGGTCCCCCTTGAGTCTTCTTTTCCCAAGACTAAACATCACCAGGTTCTGTTTGGGTTTTTTTTTAATGCATCCTCTGAGGTCAGGCTTTCTAAAATTGTTATAATTTTTATTGCTCAGGAATTTCTCCAGTTTTTTCTACATTTTTCCTAATTTTTCCAAGGTCTGGAAAGCAGAGTTGAACACAGAACTATAGCTGAGGCCTCAGAAATGCTGAGTAGAGTGGGACAATTACCTCCTATGTCTTATGTACAACAACATTCCTATTAATACGCCCAAGAATATTTTTTGCAACTGCATCACACTAGTGATTCATGTTGAACTTGTAATTGACTGCAACTCCCAAATCCTTTTCTGATATACTGCCCCTTAATGAGTTAACAATCATTTTGAAAATATGCATGTGATTTTTCTTCTTTAAGTATAGTATTTTACACTTGCTTTTATTTAATTCCATATTGTTGATTTCAGATCACTTTTCTAATTTTATTAAGGTCCTTTTAAATTCGAATCCTGTCCTCCAAAGTATTTACAACCCACCCTAGCGTGGTGTCATCTGCACATTTTCTAAGTATACTTTTCACTCCATTATGCAACTCATTAATGAACATTTTGAATAGTATCAGGACAAGTAGTGATCTCTGTGGGAATCCACTAGTTATTTCCTATCAGTCTGACATTGAACCACTGAGGACTATTCCTTGAGCAGAGTCTTTCAACCATTTGTTGACCCACCTAATAGTAATTTCATCAACAACACATTTTGGTTAAAAGAATGTCTTATTGGACTATGTCAAAATCCTTACTAAAATCAGTATATCATGTCCACTTCTTCACCCATCCAATAGGCCAATAACCCTGTCAAAAAAAGAAAATTTGGTTGGTTTATCATGATTTGTTCTTGACAAATTCATGATGGCTTTTTTTATAACTTTATTATCCTCTCGGTGTTTGTAAATTGATTCTTTATTAATTTATTCCATTATCTTTCCATGTACCAAAGTTAGGCTGACTTGTTTATAATTTCCTGGTTCTCATTTGTTTACTTTTTTTTATTTAAGGGGAAAAAGAGTATGAAATTTGTCCTTCTCCATACCTCAGGGACCACACAAAAGGAATTCTCAAAGAGAATCACTAAAGGTTCCAGGATTGCGTCTGCAAGTTCCTTTAGAACCTGAGAATGAATTTCATCAGGATTTACTGACTTGAATACATCTAACTTATCTAAATATTCTTTATCCTGTTTTGGCTTGTGTTCTCTCTCTCTCTCTCTCTCCGCCCCCTCCCCCCTTGTTATTAATATTAATGTTATTGAGTATATTGTACCATTAACCATTTAATGAAGACTGAAGCAAAATGGGCATTAACACTTCAACCTTTTTTATGTCATCAGTTACTAATGGTCCTTTCCTGTTAAATAGTTGACTTACACCTTCATTCCTATTTATAATACTCCTAATATATTTAAATAACTTCTTGTTGTCTTTAATGTCCTTTTCTAGATGTAATTCGTTTTGTGCCTTAGCTTTTCTGATTTTGTCTCTACATGGTTGTGCTATTTTTGTACTAATCCTTAGTAATTCATCCATATTTCCATACTTTGCCTTTTCGATTTTCAGTTCCTTACAGGGTTCCTGATGCAACCATCTTTTCCTTTCATTATTCTTTCTATTAGGATAGTTTGCAGTTGTGCCTTTTATATTTTCTCTTAGAGAAACTAACAGACATCCTGAAGAAGAGATCTTTGTAAGTTTGAAAGCTTGTCTCTTCTCACCAACAGAAGTTGGACCAATAAATGATATTACCTTATCCACCTTAATGTTCAATTTCTTTTTCCCTTAGATTTTCTTCCCATGGGATATTACCAACCAGTCATCGAAAAGATACCAATTCCCACAATTATTGAAATTTTGCCAGAACTTTCTGAAACCAGAAACTTTATGATCTGGAATGTAAGGCACAGGTTTTGGCATATAAACCTGGACACAGTGTTCAGCATTCTTAATCTTTGTATCATCTGGCGTCTACAGACTGATAAACATGCCTGTGGGCATCAGCCCAGCACCAGAGATGTTCCAGAGATGACTCAGCCAAGCTTTGAAAGACTGCCTGGGGTGGAAATAATTGCAGATGATATCCTCTCCCGGGGAAGGGTGGTGGTGGTGGTAGTGAAAAAAGTAATGATACAGAGGCTGAATCAGACCATGACAGAAAAGATTTTGTACTGTGATGCAGAGACATGGATGTAAATCTAAAACCAGAAAAAATGTTACTTAAACAACGTGAGCTGACACACATTGGACATCTACTCACAGCAGAGGGATTGAAAACAGATCAAGGCACTCAGAGATCACGCCAGCTACCTCCAGTGGTTGTTAAAGGGATACACTGCTTCATGGGAATGATTATTTTTCATGGGTACAGTAGCAATTAACAAGGCATGATGTTGAATGAGACTAGACAGGTTCCCAAAAGCAAGCATTTGGCATATTTGAAACTAATGAGAATAGAGGCTCCTGTCCTGAATTATTAATATACAGTAGAGTCATTGACACTCTAGTTGTGATGCATTAAAGAAAGAATGAGTTGGAACTCACTTGAAGGAGTATCTGGTTGCTTATGCCAGCAGAACCAGTCTCAGAGACTGAACAGCGATACTCCCAACTAGAAAAAGAGTATCTGTCTGTGCTTTGGAATAGGGTGGAGTGATTCCATCAGTATATTTATGCCACCCAGTAATATACAATCAGATCACAACCCCCTAAAGCCAATCAAGACAAAGCCTTTTTCACTGCTCTGAAGAGACTGCAGCACATGTTGATGTACCCACAGTACTACCATGCAGACATCAAATATTGTCCAGAGCAAATACTGGTGTTCACTGAGAGCCTGAGACCCAAAATACCAGAGAATCAGATATAGTGCATCATGTTAATGGATTCAGTCTTCCAGTTGTAACAACAAAGCTGATGGAAATCAAAGAACCTAGAGAAAAGGACTACAAGCAATCAAGAAAGTAATACGAGCAGGCTGGCTAGAAGATAAAATTCAAGTACCAGTAGGGGAAGAGCCCTATTTTCAAATTAAAGAACTGAGTTTGCAGGAAGGAATTATATTTTTATGACAGACAACGGTTGTTCATGCTTCATTACTTAAGGGTCTCATGCAAAAAATACCAGTCTTACAACTGGACATTGATAGCTTTCTTAAATGGGTTCAAGCATGTGTTTACTGACTGGGAATGAAAAAACAACATCAGTGTCTGATGGGGGATGTGACACCTATCAGTTATTTGAGAAATGTTGGTAGACAGAGACTCTTTTACTGCATGAGATGTCCATCCAACCATGGCAAAAGGTGAGAACAATGTTATTTCCCTCAAACAAGAAGCAGTACTTCATTTCAGTGGACAACTACTGAACATTTTTGTAGATTCATGGTCTGCCTGGTACAAGAAACAAGTCAGTTACTGACAAACTGAAGGCCTACTTTTTAAGATAGGGCATTCCAGATGCTGTGTTCACTGACAATGACTAATTTGCTTTGAAAGAATTCAAGGGATTTGCAAGCAAATGGGAGTTTGACCAATACACTTCCTCCCCAGCATATCTCCACAGTAATAGTAATGTGAAATCAGTTGTGAGAACAGCTAAGAGAGCATTACTCAAGGCTGTTATTTCTGATTCAGACCTCTTGTGGGCATTTTTGACACACATGAGTACTACATCACAGGGTGCCAAAACAGTTAGTTCAGGAACTGATGGACAAAGGATACCAAAGAGGGAGGACGTGTTGCAGCCAAAAGAATGGAAAAAAAACACCAATGATCAGAGAAAGCAGGCTCTAGAGAACACCAGGTCAGCCCAGAACCTGGAGCAAAGCACTCCACTAGAGATCCAGACATGAAAAGAGACATAAAGATGAATGAACTAAGGGCAGGTCTACACTACCTGCTGTTTTGTCAGCAGTCAAACGGAGATACGCAAGTTACTGCAAATATCTCTGTTTGACTGCCCTACGCCGGCATGTCTACTGTGCGGAATTGAGAGGAGGGACCTCCCTTTCATTCAGCTGTACTCCAGTTGCTGGGGTGGTGTTCAGAGATTGGCTTCTGAATTGACTGAGTGATCACAAACCTGATCAGTCAATCCGCAAAGTGGATCTGATGGTGGTGATTTTGCCACCCTCTATGAAGACTACACTAAAGGAGTCAGGAGGGATGCAATAACACTCAGGTCATACAAGAGGAACTATTGACTTGAGGAACAGTAGACACTTAGGAGCCAGGAAACACAATGACAAAGGCAGCCTACAGAGATCATCACAGAATGGCAAGATGGAGAACATCTGGAGTCCAACTCCACAGAGAAGTAGGAAACGCCACAGAAAGGCATTTTTAAGACTTAGAGACAGGTGAAAAGGAGAAAAAAACAATAGCTCACTCTCTGTGTGGTTGCCTGTTGAGGAGACTAAACTATCTGCAAGACTGTGTATTCGGATGAGTCCATGGTAAAGGTGAGACTCCATGAAAGAGACATGGGATGGGGATTTGGGTGTCAACTAGTGGTTTTTTGTTTTTTTTTTTAATTTTTACAATACTTGTAAAATAAGGAAGATGGATCATAATCAGAACAATTAGAGCCAGAAGCCCCATTATTGAGGGAATAGCAGTGGAAATGAGAGGTTAGGTAAGAAGCAACTCAGGTACATGAACAAAGCAGCCCACATCATTTAATAAAGTACTGCTTGTTAAATATAGCCTGTAGTCAACATCAGTCTTTGCCAGTGTAACACTGGATATAGGATGAGGATGCATCAGTGTTGCTTCCTGATGTGAACCTCACAGCAGAAGCCTCATAGTTCTGATTTTCCCTTCCTCACCTCTCTGGCCAACTGCATAGGTCACAATCTAGCCCATAAATCAATATATCCTCAAACTTTTGTAAAAAGAACCTTCTTCTATATTAATTAGTGACTAAATTTAATGGCAAGAGAACCCTATATTAGATGATTTGGAAACAAGTGAAGTGGAAGAGGTAGAGACGTTAGTTATTTCTGGTGTCATTATTTTTACTTCCTTGTTTATAATGCACCACATCAAACATAAAAATACAGATGTTTCTTCATGTATGCATCTGCAGCTTTTTTTCCAGCTTTGGTAGACATATGTCTGGTAACATTGATTGAGCTAGGGAGCTAAAATTAGAAATATAGTCCCAGCAGGAGGAGTGGCAGAACCAGCTAGCTGCCGGAGTATGTATCTAGGGCTGCGTCTACACTGGTAAATTAAGTCGACTTAAGCTAAGCTACAATGGTTGTATTCCTTATGTCTTTAATGGCTCATCAGGTAACTCTCTGGGACCATTGTCCTGGCACATTCCTAAACATTAAGACACAATGGTTTTAACATAAGTTAAAGTATGGATATAACACCAAATTTTAACTTCTAATCGCAATAGAATTCCTAGACATAAACTATATAATCATTCCCAGCAAATTACTACCTTTCTATTGATACCAAACATGACATAGTTCCTATAGATTATAGCATTTATGATATATGAATAGAAAATAATATAATAAATGCTTCCCTTAATCCAGACAGCCTCACACTCTGCCCACATGCCCTGCCAGGGTCCCTGTCCCCTTTGCCCCATTGCACACAAGGGGTGCCCCCCCTGCCACCGTGGACCTACCCAAGGTCCCCCTAGCCCCACAAAGGTGACCTAGAGCATCCAGTGTGGACGCTCTAGGTCGACTTTGTAAATTCTCCTTTAAGTTGACTTTAATTTTAAGTGTAGACACACGAAGTCAACTTAAAAGTGCAAGTGTAGACATAGCCTAGGGTTCCAGGTGGAATTTTACTCAAATGACTGATCTGTCCCACTATTCATGCTACTATATACAACTTCTGTTTTTAGGTAACTAGCTGTCTCAAAACTAGTATTAGTAAATCTATGTGAGCTGGATATTACACTTCTAGCTTACGGTATAACCATACCCCTCCAAAACAAACACAAGGAATACAAAAGCTCAAGTATATATTAAACAGATGATTTTTATAAAATCACCTAGTTGATTTCCAAAACATATTTTCAGTTTATTTATCTTCCTGTGATGTCTTGTTTTCAATTAACCAAAAGTTTCTTTTACCATCTGTTAGCATTATTGTGGAATGTCTTAATTAGATCATTTTAAAATTTACCTCAACCTGCCACCTTTCAGTTGCTGCATTTATATTATGCTAAGAGATTAAAAAAAAAAAAAAAACACACAAAGTAGATATTATATGAGCACAAAGAACTCTTGATCTCATCATCTCAAAATCAGTATAATTCTGTCTGGAGATTATGGGATATAAACTATGATAGCAACATGAAGATTAATAATAACCTTATAAAGTTCTCATTAGCCTAATTTTGTTTGCTAATGCTAAAAAATTCCTCATTTTTTGAAAAATGAATTTAAATTCTTCTGAAAACACTTGACAGTCTGGGAGGCCAAAATCCTTTGTTTAGCCATAAAACAAATACACTACAAACAATGACAGTCCATGTTTCTCCATGTTGTGATATATATGGTGTCATAGTCCTACCTTCAAGGAACTGCCCGCCCCTTCCCCGCTTCAGTGGGTGGGGCTGTTCAGTCTCCAGGCCAAATTTTTAAAAGGTCTTTACCCCCCACTCTTCTATTTATGCATTATCGTTTGTACATACAGTGTAAGAATTTTCACATACAAATCCCACTGATGCTCCATTTGGATGTTTAAATGATAGTGTCTGTGTACATTCTATCATCTGTGTACGCAAATTATACTAATTCACACTGAAATGTGTACGCAATATATGGACAAAATTCTTTTCTTGCCTTTTTCCTGTTATCATCAGTTACCTGCTGTGTCCTGCAATGTGGATATATCTCTTTTGAGAATAAGAACAGGACAGAAGCAATTACACTCACCTCATATAAACCACTTCACAGCTGTTAGTAATTAATCTGTAAAATCTATGCAGATTAAGAGCAAGTGCTTTTCACACAGTTTTTCTTCACTGGTAGACAGTTTGAACCATCATTGAATTATTATTAATTTATTTTTAATATAAATGTTTTATTCCATTTATTTACTGTCACCAGTATGAACTTGGATCCAGTTTCAATATGGGGCCTGTGGATAATACCGTAACACAGATAAGTGATATTAATAATACTGCCTCTTTCTGACTTGAATGGCTAGTCAAAGTACAGAGGATGTTCCAGTTGTCTGGGTAGAAACTAATGATGTTTTGGTAAAAATTGATGACGGAATGTGATAATTTCTTGGATTCCAATCTTGGATCCGAATCTTGTTTATTTACAATCAGACTAACTTTGATACCTGTATAGACAACTGGAAGAAATTAATAAACAATTGATTTGCAAGCACCAAGAGGATAATAGGTTTATAAGGAATATCCAGCATGGATTAGTTCATAACAAATCATGCCAAACTAACCTAACTTCGCTCTTTGACAGGGTTACTGGCCTGGCAGCTGGGGGAAGAAGTGGACATGAAGCATCTTATTTTCAGTAAGGCTTTGGACACATGCCACGGACACATTCTTTTAAACAAACTAGGGAAATGTGCTTTATATGAAATCACTATAAGAGAGGTGTACAATTGGATGAAAGTCTATACCCACAGTAGTTATTAGTGGTCATTGTCATACTTGTAGGCTGTATCTAATGGGTTCCTACAGAAGTCCATTCTGAGTCTGGTACTATTAAACATATTCATTAATGAATTGATAATGGAGTGGAGAATATGCTTATAACATTTGTATACGACACATAGCTGGATGGGTGCAAGTATTTTGGAGGATAGAATTAGAATTCAAAAGGACCTTTATAAATTGGAGGACTGATCTGAAATCAATATGTTAGAAGGAAAAAATCAAATACACTGCTATTAATGGGATATAATTGGTGAGAAGGTAGTATTGCTGAAAAAGATCTGGGGGTTATTCTAGATCCCAAATTCAATATGAGGCAACTATCTGATGCAATTGCAAAAAATGCTAATATCATTCCTGGTTGTATTAACAGGAGTGTTATATTGAAGACCTTGAGAGGCCTCAGCTGGAGTACCATGTCCAGCTCTGGGTTCCACACTTTAGGAATGTTGTGAGAAAACTGAAGAAAGACAAGAGTCAACAAACAAAAATGACAAAAGATTTAGAAAACTTGATTTTTCAGAATAGGTTAATAAAACTGATAAAGTTTAGTCTTCAGAAAAGAAGACTCAAGGTGGACTTATAACAATCTTCAAATATATTAATGGTTGTTATAAAGAGAAGTGTGATCAATTGTTTTCCATATCCACTGAAGATAGTACAAGAAGTAATGGGATTAATCAGCAGCATGTGAGATTTAGGTTAGATATTAGGAAAACCTTCCCTCCCCCCGCTTTTAAATATCAATATGTTTTTAAATAAGCTTTCAAGGAAGATTGCATCATCCCTACCATTAGAGGCTTTTAAGAACAGGTTGCACAAAGAGCTCTCAAGGATGGTCTAGGGTTTACTTGGTCTTGTCAGAGCACAAGAGATTGGACTTGATGATTCTCAGTGTCCCTTCCAGCCCTACATTTCTATGATTCTATGTGAAACATGGCACCTGCACAAGGGACCACCCTTTAACACTATGCTGTTGTATTAATTCAGCAATGACTCAGTACTTAGCTTTGTTAGAACTGGTGAGAACACAACTCATGTTAATGTTGTTGTAAGAACAACTAAATAAGGTTAGTGTTTTTTCTTAAAGTCCCATATTGCTAGCTTTTCCAACTGAACACCAATATACAAAGATAGTTTCATTATTTTTAGTACATCAACAAAAACAAATACAAAATCTTGACAAATACTTTTCTTAATATGGATACAACAGGATAAGTTGTATATTTGAGTAAGTGAAATATGTTGACCCTATTCATTTGTTTTGCTATTGAAAATTAGAACTAATATTCTGAGGTTAAATAAGAAAATTATTAGAAACAACCTAATACACAGTGAATCAGTATGAATGAAATATGATCCTCTGAGACTACCCTTTTCTTAATTGAAAATCAAATCTAATGCATTATCAATGTGTGAGAAAAAATATTGAAGAAAAAGTAAAGTCAATTGAACAAGGGAAATGAAATACGATCGCCCCAATCAGCACTTATATATACAATTGAAAACCAATTAATATACAGTAATCTGAGTATCTGTCTAAAGTCTAGTGATTACTTGTTCAGACTGAGTGAATATAAATTTGTTACAAACAACATGAACAAAAACAATTTCAGTCATATTCATAAAGGCCCAGAAAAGAGCTCATCAAAATTTTCAGTTTCTCCTCAATGAAGAATTATATAGCATAATGTGAAATGTTTAAGAAAATGGATAATAGCAGAAAATCACGTCACATCAT
Source organism: Pelusios castaneus (assembly GCA_007922175.1). Lineage (NCBI taxonomy): Eukaryota > Metazoa > Chordata > Testudines > Pelomedusidae > Pelusios > Pelusios castaneus. Next base: position 8,516,780 of record ML685832.1, read on the forward strand.
GTTTGTAGAAATTGTTTTATATTAATGAGTCAATAATGGGTTTTTTTGTTTTTTACAGAAATGCCGCCTGGAAATAGAAAGCTTAAAGTGTAAATTATAAAATCTCTCTGTTATCACCAATTTTTAGATGAAATTACAAATATATATATATATATATATATATGTTTGTACAGTGTAATTATTACTCCAGAGATGCTGGAAACCCAGGGCTTACATCTCTATTCTGAAATAATATTATATATGTTAGTGGTAATGCTCCATAAATGATATGGAATAACTGGTTAGAGAAGAATATCACAGTTTAAGATTAGAGTAGAATAATCCATGTTACAAACTGGACTTGCTGTTATAGTTTCTTAATAGAAATGTTTGAGAAACTTGAAAGACCGAATCTACTGGGTCAGTCAGGGGGAGTTGTCTAATAGTGTATTATGTTACACTTCCAAACTTCTTGATGATGCTATGTTTGCTACCAAATAATGGACGTATTCATGCTATTCACTTATAATCATGTTACATTAAAAAAAATGTCTGGTCCCTCTGCTTTGAATTTTCTGCTTGCATGAAAATAATCATAATTTTACCCATTTTAAACAAAATAATTTTGTTGCCATCTCTAACATTGTCATATATACTAATGCTTTGAAGTCTTTTCTGGTATTTGAAAGAAAATAGAGGTGTAGATATTTATTTATTATTATCATATATTTTTCATACCAAATATTTCTCATGACACTAAAACAAGCTGACACCCAATGAAAAATAAAAGATGTAGTAGAAAGTGAGAGCCTGAGACATGAGGCATAGCATAATGGGCCTAGATGCAAGATCTGAGGCCTGAACAGAAGTAAGATTCTAGGAAACAGCAACTGCTGTCTTGCTTACAGGTTGATTGACTGATGCAGGAAGTTGGCAGAAATATAACATTAGTAATGCATTGGCATTCCTAAAAGCAATAGCAGAAACACACAGTATGGTTAAAGCACAACTTCCCCAATATATGTTTCACAAAAGCATAATCCTGGGAGAAAGTACACGTATTCCCCGAACAACAATACAATACAGGGAAGCAGTACAATTCTCCCCAACATATAGTGGTGTACAAACACAATTATGGGGGACAGTACAGAGACACCCTGTCCTTAAGACAGAGGAGACAAGATGATGGATGAAGATATTATGCTTGATTTGGAGACAAGATATGAAACAATTGCCAGTGTTGGAGATGTGATGTGAAACTTGTTTGTATTAGGGTATAAGAGCGGGGTCTCAGTAGAGGCATGTTTGTCCAGCCTAGGGGATAAAGAAAAATATTGCCATTAACTGAGCTACACCATTATGAAAAGTATACATGTCCACATTGTGACAAGCATACATGTACCTGTAGTTCCTATGAGGTGATAGCACAGTGCTTCACTTGCAATACATCTGGCCACCTACTGGCCACTTAGCTGAGTCTATGTTTATTCCTGGGCTGTGCTTAATGAAGTCTTTGTTTCAGCTAGTTGCGGAAGCTGAGATGGCATCCAGAGAGCAACTCAGACCCACATGAGCCCTGCCCACCCTGTTCCTATGCCCTGCCAGTGTCCTGCTCCAGCCCAGCCCTCATTGTCCCCAGGTACAATGGGGTAATTGTTTGTTTTATCTATTTTTATATGGCTCAGAAACTTGGACAACTTATGCCAAATATACCAAAAGACTAAATAGTTTCTATATCAGATGCTTGCATAAAATTCTTCAAATTAGATATGAAGACAGGGTGACAAATGTGGAAATGTTAAACTATGCTGATATGCCATTCATAGGGACATTGATAGTAAGAAAAGACTCAAAGGGGTTTAGACATGTTAAGCGGACACCTGATTAGAAGAGTGTACTGTATGCTTAAGTTTGTGAAGGGTCTAGAAAAAGAGGCAGACTGCCTTGCAGGATCCTAGCAAAGATGACTTAGTATCCTTTGGAATCTTTCTGGATGATTTGGAATAGAATGCAGAATGCCACCCTAGATGGAATGAAGCATTGCAGGGCAGATTGGATCAAACTCATTGCTGCTCAGATTCAGAGTACTGCTAGTGGGTGTGCTCTACTTGTGGATGGCACTGGCCTTTGTGCATCAGACTTAGAATCATAGGCTATGTCTACACTTGCTAAAATTAGTTCGAATTAGTTAGTTCAAACTAACTAATTCAAACTAATTCAAACTAATTTTAGTTAGTTTGAATTAGCTTAATTCGAACTGAAAAAAGTTAGTTCAAATTAGCGATCCCCATTCATTTCAATGACCAGTTAGTTCGAAATAAGAAATTAGTTCGAATTAACATGGCCACATTGGCTAATTCGAACTAGTTAGTTCGAATTAACCCTTTAGTTCGAATACCCTATTCGAACTTATTAGTTCAAATTAAGGAAGCCCTTAATTCGAACTAACTAAAGCCTAATGTAGCCATAGCTTTAGTTAGTTCGAATTAAGCCTCCTTAATTCGAACTAACTTGCCAGTGTAGACATAGCCATAGAATCTTAGGGCTGGAAGGGACATCATGAGATCAACTAGTCCAACCCCCTGCTAAAAGCAGGACCACTCCCACTGAATCAGCAGCCATCAAAGAACTCAAAGGGGCATGCTCTGTGAAGAACGAAGGTGTCTCTTAATTTGATATTAAAAATGTGGCATGTTTCAGAAATGCTGAAATGGTTCATTCAAAAATGTTTAAATTAAATTATTTGACTTTTCAGAGTGCAATGTAGGTGATTCTCTGAGAAATTTGAAATATTGTATTTTGTGTTGAACCAAAATTATTATTTTATTATTGATATTATTTTCAGAACTGCCAATGAGATGAACAATCACTTATTCACATTGCTCTGCATATAAACTATGATAGAAAATGCAGTTATGTATGGATCTATTTACCCCCCCCCCCCACACACACACACATAACCTCCACACATATACGTACATAACCATTTAAAAGTTATATTTATATATGGATGGTTAAAACTAATCTGCTTTCTCCCACATGATTTTCTTAAATATATATCAAAACAGAGATGAATCATGAGAAGGGATCTGAAGAAGTAACCTTAGGGATCTGTTTAGGAAGTTCCATGTGTAGAGAAGGAGCATGGAAAAAGGCATTGAGCTATTTGTGACAGAAGCTGTCAAACAGGTGGATGAAGCTGAGTTTTTTGTCCAAGCAGAGAAAGAGATGACAAAAACAAAAATAAGTGTTAGGTGTGGAACTTAAATTGATTGTTAAAGGCAGTTGGGCATTTTCTAAAGGAACAACTTAGTAGACAGACAAGAAACACACTTCACTTACAGTACTATTGGCTGGGAATGTATTGCTTTATTCAACTACATAGATTCATAGATTCGACATGATAGATTCATAAATTTTAAGACTAGAAGGACCCATTAGATCAAATAATCTGATCTCATATAGATTTCACCCAGTTACAATTTCACCCATTTACAATTTTTGTTATTTATTTTAACTGTCTCCAATCTCAAACTGTGGGCTCTGATGCTATAATGAAGTGTGTACAGTCATGACCACACTAAATGTGGCCTTTGATGGCAGTGGATCTATTGGCCCACACCCCACAACAGGGCTAGGGCTTTGATTTCTCCTCATATATAATTTCTTGAGTTAAACATTTGACTGCAGCAAGAAAGTGTTTGCTGAACTGTTTCCTTGGTACTCCCATAGGTTTCAATGGCGTTAGGATTTCAGCTGTGTTCTTTAACACTCACCTGCAGAGATACAATAATAAAACAATAAAAAGTTGCTTATATGATCTAAAATGAGGTGCACACACACACACAAACTCTAATTATTTAAATTGCTTTGAGACTACAGTTTAAAAAACTTAAGACAAGACTTATGAAAAATTTTAATTAAGAAATTGGGAGTTGTAATAGTTTGAGAACTAGGGCTATGTCTACACTTGTTAATTTAAGTCAACTTAGCTAAGTTGACTTAACAAAGTTGACTTTAAGTTGATTTTGTTAAGTCGACTTAGCATGTCCACACTTAAATTTTAAGTCGACTTTGAGGGGACCCTACCAAATCGACCTAGAGCGTCCACACTAGATGCCTAGGTCAGCTTGTAGGGGCTAGGTGGACCTGAGACAGGTCCACAGTGGCAGGGGGGGCACCCCTTGCCAAGTGCCAGAGGGCTCAGCCTTTGCCCCATTGTACCTTGGCTCTCCCTGTGCCAGCCACCCTGGCAGGGAGGGCAGTGGGGAAGCCCTGGAGGCCCCTAAGTCGACTTAGAGGTACTCCACATCTACGTTGGCTTAAGTCAACTTTAGAAAGTCTACTTAACCAGAAAGTCTACTTAAAAGGAGGTTTTATAAAGTTGACTTAATTTTTCCTTAAGTCGACTTAAGCAGCTGCTTACGTTGACTTAAGGAAAATGTAGTGTAGATGCACATTAAATTAAGTCGACTTAAGCAAGCTTAAGTAGACTTAATTTACAAATTTAGACGCACCCTAGGAGTCTTGATAGCTCTCTTAATCCAATAATAGCTTGTTTAATTCAAATACTCTTATTTCCATTATGTATTTTCTAACTACTACCATATGTCTGGTGATATACATGATATACACAAAATAAGAGTGTCTCTGCCCCCAAAAGCTTACAAATATAATTGATTTTATGGTTATGCATTTATTGTTTGTTGTTAAGGAAGAACAAGAACATTACTCAGAGTTCATCTATTATTTCCACCTGTGTTGAATTTGGCTTATGGTTGAATTTGGCTTATGGTCTTCATTGGAATTAAAGTTTATGTATATACTTAAAATAGAAAGTGCATAACAGCAAAATCTAATAATGAAGACTTTGTTGAATGTTTAGAATTTCTGCAGGTGCTCAGATTCAAAAGTGAATGGACCCAACTTAAATTGGTTTGTCTACAAAACCAGATCAGGTTAAAATGAAAACACAGAACTATAAGATCCTTTATCATCATGTAGTATCAGATAATGTTTTTCAGTATCAAAAGTTGGTAAATATGAAGAACATGTAAAGATTCTCCAGATTTGACATGGACTTGAACAATAAGAAGGAATTGATCTAATTATTACTTTATCTAGTTAAAGCCATTTTAAACGTAAAGTTGTTATTTGTACAAAGAGAAAGATTTTGGCTTGCCTAGTTCTCACATTTCATTAAAACATGAGGTAGCGATAGTGGAAGTCTATAGGATTGTTTTGATTATTTTTGTTAGCATCTACGAGAGTATTAAACCAGAGGAGAAAACAAAATAAAATGTATTTTAAATTAATTCTGCTTTAATGTGCCCTGATTAAACAAAGGGAATTCAGATTAGGTGTTCTATATTTTGTCCACTAAAAGCTAGTTATACAAAAATGTGAGCAGTTACAGATTTGTGAAAATTTGTTTCTGAAGTTTTGTGTAATGTGTGTGTGTGTGTGTGTGAGAGAGAGAGAGAGAGAGAGAGAGAGAGAGAGAGAGAGAGAGAGATCCATTATTGATTTTATTGAGCCAAGTAATTTTTTTATTCCCTAATACAAATGTTTCATGGATGTCTGCACCTCAAATAATAGAATCTTATAAATGTTTTGCCATTGAGAAAAGAAAATCCAATATCTTTGATGTTGAGTAAAGAGCTTTTTCCCCCCCAGAATCTTTTAAGATCTATGGATTTTCCTTGCAATTGGAGCCTTTAATGCAATATCTTCTGACACAATTCTTGTTACTTAGAGCTAGATTTATGGGGTGGGGGATGGGGGGGTAACTAGGTGCCAATATTTAGGCACTCTAAGAATTTACAAAACAAATACGCATTTACTTAAAGCTGTAGGTATCTAAAGTCCCTAGCTGCCTTTATTTCCATTAGTAAAGTTCCTGAGGAACCTACATTTCTGCTAGTGGATATGTGCAAAGCCACCTAAAACATAACACTGTCATACACTCCATCACCTAACTCTTGCCTAAACCACAAGGCAATTCACAAACTAGGCTGCCTGGCCCACAGGGCCTAATCAAAAAGGCATGCTGAGGGGCCACCTCAGAATACCCCTTCAAGATCTGATGCTGCACAAAGCACAGAGGGAGGAGGTGGTGACTGTGCTATTCCTCCTGCCAAGTAGTGGGAGATCTGGGTTTAAATACCCACTCCATATGATAGAGAGCAGAAACTTGATCCAAGATCTCCCAACTTCCAGGTGTCCTAACAATAAGACTGAGCACTGAAACATGTAAGTCACATTTGAATATAGCCCTTGATGTCCGTGTTTATCTTTTTTTTTATTTAATTGTGGTGGATTTGGGGTTATGACCACTAGCAATTGTGTTAGACTTCTTTGCTGGTGGTTTTCAATTTTTAAAAGGCTATAAAAATATTTTAAAAGACAAGAGAAATCTGATAAATAAAAATAAAGTGTCTGTTAGTAAATAATTGTAATAATAATAATAATATGGATTCCAAGTACATGTCTTAACAGTTTGGATATCAACAGTATGATCCTACTAGAAATATAAGGAGAAAATGTGAGAAAGAAAATAATACCACTCACTAACAATGTAATTTGGATTGAATAGGTCAAAACATTCTTTTCTGTGAGATAGATTTAGGAAGAATTCTCCTGATGCACTTGGTGATGAATTAGAAGAATATCTGGAGCCCACATGGGGACTAAGAGTCATGCTATGCCAGTCCATACAAAATTAATATCAATGCTATATTATTATGCCACTTACATTTTTCAAACACTTGCTGGGGATTATCAAGGATAAACAAATCATCAATAAGAATGTTTTCATACTAGGCAACTGTTGCCTTGGTCAGGCATTTATTGAAGTAAGTGAATTAGTTTCCTACATTACCCTTAGCAGACTCAGAAGCAAAAAAAAGAAAATTATTTTTATGACCAAACTGAGTTTTATGACCAACTGAGTTTTCTGATAGAAAATGTCTGAACAAATTAAAACTATCCCAAAGTTAAATCTCCTCAAACAGGAAATGGAACCCTTAGATAGATAGATAGATAGATAGATAGATAGATAGATAGATAGATAG
>ML685832.1:8527440-8550124 GCA_007922175.1 Pelusios castaneus
AGAGAGAGAGAGAGAGAGAGAGAGAGAGAGAGAGAGAGAGAGAGAGAGTTTTATGGGAAAGAGTCTCTTCTGATGAATTATCAATTTTAAGTTTTGGGGGATTTTTTAAGTTTCAAAAGGAAAATTCTGGGTTTTCTATGAAACAACTTTTCATTTTGAAATGTAAGTATAGTAAAAATAGGAAAATGTAATAAATACAAAAAAGTCAAAACCGAAATATTTTGAAATTATTAAAATAAAATGTTTGAACAAAACCAATTCAAAATTTTGCCTTGAATGTTGAGTATGCAAAGAGAGAGAGAGAGAGAGAGAGAGAGAGAGAGAGATTTTGACTTTTTCTCCTGATTTGGGTCAGGATTGTTTTTGTTTTTTAAATCTCAAAAATTCTTATGGATAGGAAAACCATTTCTCACCCATGTTTTGATATTACCTACTAGGAACAACTTTAAGTGGCATTGGCTACTTGAATGCTATGCAGCAAAGAAGCAATTCTTAGAAAAGTGTAATTTTATTTTAAAAAAATACTGGAAGAAGATGTAACTATTAATAAAATGGTTTAAAATTGTTATAAACCCCTTAATATTAAGCAGGATACCACCTTTATAGCTCGCCTGATTTTTAACATGAGATACCATGTGTGAACACTCTGTGCATGGTTTAAATGACACCACCTTTTATAATATGCTGTATAACAAGTTTTTAAGGCATAATCCAGTAAGCATTTATGAATAATGCATATTCTAACATGCATTATAAATTATTAATGAATGCAGCTTCATCTCCTAATTATTTCATAAATATGAATATGAAAGCGTTTATAAATGCCATCTTCATTTTGAGTTTCAAATGTAGAATGCACAATTCTAAATTGCCAACCTGTGCTTATTTGCTTTATCTTTCCTAACAAAGTTCAGATATACTTGTGTTAATCTGTAGAAAACTAGTTACTATACATGGTGAATGGATGTTTTCCTTGTTTTGAATCCTTACCCTGTCACATTCTAGAGTGTGGACCTCGTAGGACCTCTGTGGCCTGGCATGACACTGAGACACCTGAGTAGAATGAATGCCTATCAGGGACATCTTCATAGAAGCCATATGGTTTTCAAATCCCAATCTTTCCAGTGGACTATGCTTGTGACTAAATACTCCTTGCCGACTTTGGAGGATTACATTGGAAAGATTGCCAAATCCACACCACACATAATCAGAGCCACTTCAACTCCACAGGGAGAAGACCTGATCTCAGGTGCTGACAGTTAATTTAAGGTGCAGTGCACCATGAACAAGTGTACCAACAAATCTCTCTATTAAATGTCCACATGGTCAACATAAGTTCTCCAAAGCCCCTGATTCTTCCTTCTATAAAAATTCTAATCTAGGCGTATCCAGCCTTTGGGTAAGGAGCTGCCTTGAAATTCTTTTCTCACTCGGGGGGTCGGTGAGGAAATTTTGGTTAGGTAAGGCACAGAAATTGATCTTACTATTAATAAAATGTAAACAGCCAAAAATGCCAATTTTATTAATACTAAGATCAATTTGTATGCCTTATCTGTCCAAAATTTCCTCACTGTCTCTCTCCCACTTCCCCGAAATGAGAAAAGAATTGCTTTATCTGTTCATGACAGGGCAGAGATGGTGGGGATGTGGGAGGGGAAGGATGGCAAGGAAGGGTAGGAGACCATGGTAAGGCAATAGAGGGCAGGGATTGCCATGCGGAGTGGTAAAGAGACTATGAAGAGCATGATGGCAGGGGTGGGGATGGCAGAGGATGAAGACAGATGTGGGTTGGCAGGTGTGGGATGCCAGGGGACCAGAGCAGAGCAGGGCAGGGATGCTGGGGAGAAATGGGGGTGGGGGAGGCAGGGGATGGATGGATTGTAGGGGAGCTTGGTAAGGCAGAGGTGAGTGGGGATGGATGGTAGGGGAGCTGACGGATGGATGAGGTGACAGATGGATGGTAGGGGAGCTGGGGAGGACTGTTGCCAGGTGGCAGGGCCCACTACTCTCCTTCCCCCCCAACACGGCCCCTTGCTCCCTGACCTCCGGACCCACAGCCTTGACATCCCACTGTCCCCACCCTTCCCCCCCGCTGCTGCCCCAGCCCCATGGCCTCCACTGACCCCCCAACCCCTGATGCCTCAACTGGCCCCCTCCCAGAACCCCTCAGTCCTCGCTGGCCCCCTGCAGCCTCCACTCCCCAGACCCTCTTAGTCCCGGCCACACTGGCCCTCCACTCCCCCGCCTTGTCCCTGCTGCTTCTGCTGATCCTCCCCCGACTACTTGAGCCTCCCTGCATCCACCCACCCCCAGTTCTGTCCCAGCTTCTTCTGGTCAAGAAGATCCCAACAGGTACAAAGACTGGGGGAGGAAAAAATCCCTGCCTGAAGGGGGCAAAAGACCATTCCCAGGCCTGGTGGACTGAGGAAAACAAACCCAATGCTAGAGAGAGCCACGGGACCCACTACAGTAGAGGAGGAATATTGTCACAATGTCTATAAACTAAATGAAGCAATGAATTCATACTACTATGCCTCTTTTGATCACTAATTTGGCTCCTGAACCACTGAGGTCTGAGTATCTCTGCTCTGGGCGCTCTCAACACTACTGACCACTACCTTTTGGAAGATTAGTTGAAGAGCCAGCCTTTTAATTTTTTTCTTTTGTGAGATGAAAAATAAAATTAAGGAAAAGGATGGATCAGGAGGGTGGAGATAGGGATAAATAGACCCTCACTGAGAAGAATAACATATTTTATTGAAGTTATTTGAAAAATTGAGAAGATAGGTTCCCTATCACGAACTCTTTTTGCAAAATGTAACATTCTACTTGCTCAGGAGCCATAAAAATAATTTTTTAACAGATTATTGATAATAACTCACACCTTGGAATTTGCAAATCTGAGGTGGAATGATCAACTGAGGCTATGTCTACACTTAGCCAAATAAGTCAACTTAACATGTCTACACTCAAAAATTAAGTCGACTTAAAGGGGACCCTGCCAATCGACTTAGAGCATCCACACTGGATGCCTAAGTTGACTTGTAGGGGCTAGGTGGACCTGGGACTGGTCCATGGTGGCAGGACGGGCACCCCTTGCCAAGTTCCAGGGGGCTCAGCATTTGCCCCATTCTACCTGGGTATAATGGGGGCTGAGCAGAACAGGGACACTGGCAGGGCATAGGAGCAGGGTGGGCAGGGCTCTCTCCTGCCCTGTGGGGGGACATGCCAGGCTCTGCCTGTGACAACCACCCTGACAGGGAGTGCAGTGGGGGAGCCCTGAAGCCCTTTAAGTCAACTTAAAGTCGATTTAGGGCTAATCTATGTCTATACTGGCTAAATTGACTTAATAAAGTTGACTTAGTCAGTAAAATCAAATTTTACTAGGTTTTATAAAATCGACTTTATTTTTCCTTAAGTCGACTTAAGCTGCTGCTTAAATCAATTTAAGGAAAATGTAGTGTAGACGCAGATTAAATTAAGTCGACTTAAGCAAGCTTAAGTCAGCTTAATTTGTAAGTGTAGAAGCACCCTGAGAGATAAGTTCTCTGTCAATTTGTTGACATAAATAGAGCATGCTGAAATGAAACTGATCTAGGTCGTCTCACTGATTGAGCTGATGTTAATTAGTTCATCAAGAGAAGTCAAGGTAGTAAGCAGAAATTGATGCTGACAAGTCTTTCCATTTTTCTCAAACATTGAGTTACAGAGGTCATTTCTGATAGTACAGACCATGAGACATTTATGACAGACTTATAACCTGGAAATATGAAAATATTTACATTTTAAAACCATTTAATCTATGATGAATTATCCATAGGTACAGTATGGGAAAACAAGGAGCACAGGCTTCTCCAGGTAAAACACATCCTATATTGAAATGAATAGGTCTGATGTAATTCCAAAATCATGGATGTTTAAAGATTCTGGAATATTTTTTCTATATTATCTATAGACATTCTATAAATCAATAGACACTAGCAACTTGATTTTAATCATATCTGTCAGTATTACTATCAATGTGGCACCGTTCTCACAATAGTATTAGAAATCCTGCATAAGTGAAGTTTGTGGTGATGATAATTATGTGGAAGTGTTAAATTACAGAAGTTTGGAGAGTAGCCAGATAGAAGAGTTTAGGATACTGATTATAGGTTCATTCTTTATGACCAAGTCTGAACGCAAATCCATCTTTTTTTTTTTCTTTTCTGCTAAGTTTTCAGGAAATACATTGTTGTCTCTTTCATTTGGGACCTTAGATGTATTGAATCTGAATTCTAAGCAAAACATGAAAAAGAAAAAAAAGAAAGGCTGGTTAATTTTGAAAACAATTGTCTGAATCTGTTTTAATGCCCCCTCGTCCATCAGACAGCTGCAGCCCTTCTGCAAAATGCTTCTTCTAATATCTACCTGTCATTCCAAAGTATCTCTGCTTGTGTGAACAATGTAGAATGAGGTATGCTGTAATATTGCCACTCTATTTCTGTTCCTGTATATCCATCCCCTTCACCAATTTGTCCAATTCTCTCTCAACCTTCCATCATCTAGTATCTAGTTTCCCTGCTAGCTGTCAAGAAGATAATTTGCTACATCTTCCACCACAATTAAAGTTGTTATTATTAAAATGCCTTGAAATTGTAATACATTCTTCTTTGAACAGCTATTTTTGCTGTGGATGACTAATTGATTGACTGGACAGATAAAAGTAGGAATGAGTGGTGATGAAGGCATAATCTGCTGAGGATGACACATTGAAATCATTTGCGCAGGTGTAATTCAGGAAAGGGTTTGGTCAATAATATTTAATATAATGTGTTTTCCAGGAAAAAAAAAGGGGGGGGGAAGGTCGGAGGACCCAGAGGTTTATTTGATTTTATTTTGAGGGGCAAGCTAGTTGGTTGTGTCTGGCCTAGAGGTTGGGTTTCACATTATCTTCTTCTGAAGCAGAGGATAGGAGTAGCTGAGGTTAGTTTTATTCATATCTGCAAACTGAAATTGGCTCCAAAAATACAGAATGATTATGAATATGATATTAGTCTCAATGCATAACCAGTATCTGGCATATCATGTTTTGCTCATCACTGATTATAGCTGACTTACAAATACAGTATAAATAAACTAATGATGTATCTATGCTGAAAATGTTATGGTACATTTATTCTGAGGTAAATCTGAGTAAAGACTGGAAACTTATCATTAATACCCACAATAAACAAAAAGAAGTAAACAATCTAGGAGTTTATAATCATGTTTTCTAATATATTGCAGCTTATATAAAACACTCTGCAATGTACATCTAATTTTACACTTCATTTTAAATGTAATATATTAACTTTCATTTCAGCAATCTCTGGTATTGAAAGAACATCAAGAAACATATTGAAAATTAACATAATTATATCAAGAATTCCCAGTAGCCACAAGCGTTAATATTCAAATTACATTATGCATATGCAAATCAAGCACTTCTGATGTAGGTCATTTGTCAACGGTTTCAAGAATTGCAAGATTCTCCTTTATAAACTAGTGAAAGATAAACTTTAAAAGGCTTGGAAATTTGGATTTGTTCAGATAATCATCTAGATTTCCAAATTATTATCTGTAAAGCATCAGGAAACTGTTCCTTTCTGACTTACCATCTTTCTAAAAACTCTAGGCATACCCTTTTCTCTTTCTGTAAACTTGTCCCACACTCCCGCTCCCTTTTCTCTAGCTCTGAACTTCTGGTTCTTTTCCACACACCCTGTGGTTCTTCTCTATTTTATCTGGCTTTAAAAATGATAAATCTAAATCTTGCAGTCCTTCTGCTGTGTCTCAAGATTTCTGCACTATCAAATTTTTGGCCAATTACTTTGCCAGTTAAGATGTTTAGTGTATTATGCTTTTCAGACAGAGAAGCTCAAGAATTCTGGAAAATTTGGAGGAAATAACCTCTCTCTGTCTCTCTCTGTTTCTCTCTCTCTCTCTTTCTCTCTCGTATGTTTGTGTGTATGCATGGGGAAAGAGAGATTCATAGTAAATAGGTATCTAGATTTGTTCTGATCTTAAACAAGATGAGCTTTACTTTTCTGGCTTGGCAGTATGTAGTAGGGCATGAACTCTCCAGAGCAGGAATTGTGTTTGTGTTTATTGCTGTGCCAGGTGCATGATGGGTGCTTAGTGAAGATGATGTTCATATTACAGAAATAATGCTCTGATAAGACTATATTAAAATAATTAATTTTTTTCAGAAAAAAATTCTGAAAACAGCAGACCCAGGCATCTTTCATACTACCCTTTTAATTCATACCACCCTATATATAGTGTTCTACAATGACCTTATATGTTTAAGATATTTTGTTGGCACACTGTTAATTTTGCTAAAGGACTGATATCACCAGGGAGAGAAACAAATGAGCAACTTTTTAATTTTATATTATAAACACAAGCTTATATGGGGGAAAAAAACATGTTTGTCTCCACTGATCTGGACAACTAGGAAGGATAATACAATGATAGCTCATTTTATGTAATGACCACATTGCACACATCTGTCACTGTTGAACAATTTAGATTTACAAGGCTTAATTCTGATCATATACTACGGAATAGGAATTAAAGAGAGTGAGAAATGTGTTTTTCTGGGATTAATACAAGTTCACAAAGGAATTTCAGGTTCATGTGAAGCTGAAGGGGTTGAGAACTCTTGTGAATAGTACTCTTTAAGTAGGTGTGTGACACCCTTATGAAATAAAATAGAAGTTATTAAAAAAAACAAAACAACAACAATTTAGTTTTACTGACCTTCTGAGTATTTAGGGTTAGATACTGATATGTAAATTAGCAACTTAATTCATGAATGGTACTGATACAGGGTGTACCTAACCAGGATTGAAAGAGTTACCGGTAAGTCCATTTTATGAGCTGTGGAAGTCCTTCTACCTCACCCCACCCTCCACTCCTCAACACTGTTGTCCTAGCATAAAAAGGAGCAGCTCAGCTCAGCTCAGCTCTTGGGGACCTCCAAGGAGGAAGGAGGTGTTCAGGGGATTCTGAACCAGGAGCTGTTTCAGCCTTGAAGGTGGGAGATAGGAACACAGGAGACTTCATTGGAGTTCAGCCACTCTTCATCAGCTTCCAGGAGGCCCTATGATCCAGGAGAGACAATGATGGCAGTGGTGCAGAAGGAGGAACCTAAATGACCCCCAGACCCATGGGATGACCCCTTTGATGGTCAAGTAGGAAGTAGCCAGGTGACCTGTATGGTGTAATCTGGGGTGGGGAGAGACATCACTCAGAGTGTTTCAGGAGGATCCCTGCTAACCATGGCTATGTCTACACTGGGTAATTTAAGTCAACTTTAACTAAGTCGACTTACTGTGTCTACACTTAAAATTAAAGTCGACTTAAGGGGGAACTTACAAAGTCGACCTAGAGTGTCTACCCTGGATGCGTAGGTCGACTTCTAGGGGCTAGGGGGACCTTGGGCAGGTCCACAGTGGCGGGGGGGGAACCCCTTGTGTGCAATGGGGCAAAGGGGGACAGGGACCCTGGCAGGGCATGTAGGCAGGGTGTGAGGCTGTCTGGATTTAGGGAAGCATTTATGATATTATTTTCTATTCATATATCATAAATGCTATAATCTATAGGAACTATGTCATGTTTGGTATCAATAGAAAGGAAGTAATTTGCTGGGAATGATTATATAGTTTATGTCTAGGAATTGGATTTGAATTAGAAGTTAGATTAGTTAGGAATTTGGTGTCATATCTATACTTTAATTTATGTGTTTTTATTAAAATGCCTGAGACAGGCGGCTGTGTAAAACCATTGTTTCCTTAATGTTAAGGAATCTGGTAGGTGATATGGGCCCAGGGAGCAGCCTGATAAGCCATTAAGGACATAAGGAATACAACTGTTGTGTCCTTAATTGCTCATCAGGTTACTCCCTGGGCCCATTGTAGCTGGCAGATTCCTTAACATTAAGGACACAACAGTTTTTCACAGCTGCCTGTCTCAGGCATTTCAATAAAATCACATAAGTTAAAGTATAGATATAACACCAAATCCCTAACTAAACTAACTTCTAATCGCAATAGAATTCCTAGACATAAACTATATAATCATTCCCAGCAAATTACTTCCTTTCTATTGATACCAAACATGACATAGTTCCTATAGATTATAGCATTTATGAGATATGAATAGAAAATAATATCATAAATGCTTCCCTAAATCCAGACAGCATCACACAGGGCTCTACCCTGCCCTTTGGGGGGACATGCCAGGCTACCCCTGTGCCCCCCCGGCAGGGAGGGCATTGGTGTAGTCCTGGGGTAGCCCTAAATCAACTTAGGGCTATGCCAGGGCTACACTGGCTTAATTCGACTTTAAAAAGTCGAATTAAGCCTTAAGTCTAATGAAAAGGTGGTTTAATAAAGTCGACTTAATTTTCATTAAGTCGTCTTTATTTTCCTTAAGTCGACTTAAGCAAGCTGCTTAAGTCGACTTAAGGAAACTGAGTGTAGACGTAGGGTAAATTAAGTTGATTTAAGCAAGCTTAAGTTGACTTAATTTACAAGTGTAGATGCAGCCCATGTGTCTGATCATCCTGACACAAAAAGGGCCCTGGGTCGAGGCTCAGTGGAGCAGGAAGGGCCTCAGAGCTTCTATTCCAGATGCATTCCCTCGAAAGGAGTGGGGGGCACTATCCCAATTGACTGCCAGGCCACACTGCCCTGACCCCAGGTCACCTATTGACTTTGGCTATTAGGCTGAACTACCCTGACCCAGGGTGAGCAAAGTCTCTGGCTACAAGGCCAAACTGCCCTGACCTCAGGGCAATTACTGACTCTGGTCCCTAGGATGCATTTCTCCAACTTGAGGGTGACTATTGAGTCTGTCTATTAGGGCATGATGTCTTGACCTGAGGGTGACTACTGACTGTGGACACTAGGCTGTGCTGCCTGTCACTGGTGGCAGCCAATGGACAATGACCCTGCAGGATTCAGGGCCAGATTCTAGTCTGATAGACTACACCTGATAGACTACACCACATCCTCCTTGTTACCCCCTTGAACTCCGCCCCCCCTCCAAGGGTGATGGATTGGGTATACACCATGAAAGGTATAGTCAAAGTCTTTGTAACTAATTACCATTGAAGTGTTATTCAGTGTGAGTGAGAGTATCAGAGTCCAGACTTCATAATACTTTTTTTTGTACAGTATATCCATTATATACCTTACTATTCAAGTGGAAGTACATTCCACAACTTTTCCCTGCTCCACCCATTTGTATATGCAAAAGCACTCTTACATTTTCTTTCTAAACGGTTTCTATCTCATTTATTAAACCTGTTAATTTACTTAATTACTCATAATTTCACAGAATAGCCATAGCTACAGAAAATGATTGAGGACACTTTCAGAAGTATTTTTAATGAAGGAGAATATATGTGCCATTACAGTACTCCTTCTGCTTCCAGAATCAGGTTTTTGGTAGTGGGAGGACTACAAAGATAGTGAACTGTGTTAACGCAGGCACTTTAAGTTCCATTCCCAGCTCTTGTAAAAATATATCAGATACTTGGTGACACCCAAAATCACATTATCACAAACAGGAAGTTTTCAGAGTCAAAAGTAGGTTCTTTTGAACACAGTTTACTTACACTTTCCTTGAGTTCAGCCATAAAGATACATGCATGGAGTTAGCAGACACAATAACATCGTTATAATGTTTTAAGCCCTCACAGAGTCTTTGCAAGCTTCAAGCTCATACAGTATGCACATATGTGTGACATACTTTTCTTATTTCCCCTTTCTGCCTAACACCAGTTACTTTAGCCAAAAATTATTATGGGAAATTAAATAATTATTAATATTAAAAAAAATCTGTTCTGTGTTGCAAGTGAAATCCTGGCCTCACTGAAATCAGTGACAGAACACTGATTGACTTGAATAGAACCTAAGTTTTCACTCCATGGCCTTTGACCACAGACGTATTCACAGATTTCCATGCTAGACTGTACAGACTGTAAGGACAATTCACACAGCAGCACTGTATTCAGCAGTTCCCAAACAGTGGGTCATCAAATGGTGGTGTGGTTTTAATGGGCTGGATTTGGCCCTCAATATGATGCCATCTCACCCTTACCATCTCCAAACCTGCTTCACAGATGCCTACCAGGTGGCCTCCATTTTGATCTACAAAATGGCAGCCTCCACACAATGTGATCTCTAACATAAGGTGAATGCAAGGTTTTGCTGCATGGAGGCTGCCATTCTGTAGATCAAAATGGCAGCCTCCTGGTGTGTTGTCTGTGGAGCAGGTCCAGAGAACTTGGCTATGTGGATGTCTCTTTTACATTTGCACTGTCTGGCTGTGCAAGCAGTCAGCTGAGAGATTTTGATCTATAAGATCTTTTTCTCTGGACAACAGGCTTATCAACAGATCATTCTCTCTGAATGAGCTAGAAGAAGCCTCTGGTAACCTTTATAGAAATGGAAATATACAATGACTTTTAAGTTCCTGGAGGCAGGGCTCTTATGCTCCTTTATGCCATCCTGATTGCCCAGTTGGCACTCAATAATCATAGAATTATAGAGCAATACAACTGGAAGGGACCTCAAGCATTGTTTTTTGTTTTTGTTTTTTTTTAAGTTCAATCCACTTCAGTCACTCAAGGCAAGACCAAACATTGTCTAGATCATTCCTGTTAGGTGCCTGTCCAACCTGCTCTTAAAAATCTCCAGTGAAGGAAACTCCATCACTTCCCTAAACAATATATTCTTGTTCTTAACTACTCTGATAATTAGGAAGTTTTTCCTAATGTTCAAACTAAATCACCCGTGCTGCAATTTAAGCCAATTTCTTCTTGTCCTATACTGAGAGGTTAATGGGAATTTTTTTTGTCCCTCCTCTTTGTAGTAACATTTTATGTACTTGAAAATACTCATTATTCTCTTCTCCAGACAAAACAAATCCATTTTTTCCAATCTTCCCTCCTAGATCATGTTTTTTACACCTATAATAATTTTTGTTGCTTTTTCTGGATTTTCTCCAGTTTGTCTACTTCTTTCCTGAAATGTGATGCCTAGAAATGGACACAATAATCAAGCTGAGCCTTAATCAGCACAGAAAAGAGTGGAAGAATTTCTTCTTTGGTCTTGCTTACAGCATTCCTGCTAATACATCCCAGAATGATGTTTGTTTGTTTGTTGTTTTTTTTAAATACTTTTACACTGACTCATATTTCGTTAGTGATCCACTTTGATCCCCCAGATCCCTTTCCACAATGTTCCTTCTTAAGCAATGATTTTCCATTTTGTATGTATGCAACTGGTTGTTCTTTCCTAAGTAGACTATTTTTTTGCCTTTGTTCTTATTGAATTTAATCCTCTCTACTTCAGACCATTTCTCCAGTTTCTTCAGATCATTTTAAGTTTTAATCCTATCCTCCACAGCACTTTCAACCCTTTCCAGTCTGGTATTATCTGCAAACTTTATATGTTTACTCTTTATGTCATTATCTAAATCATCGATGAATCATCGTAAATCACTGTTTTAAAGTTCTGTTTTAAAGCACTGTTTTAAGGTTAAAAGTAAAGTTAAAGTACTGTTTTAAAGTTCCAAAGGGGTAGCCATGTTAGTCTATTGCAGAAGAACAACAGAGTCCTATGGCATTTTTAAATACTAAGGGTACATCTACACTTGTAAATTAAGTCAACTTAAGTTTGCTTAAGTTGACTTAATTTACCCTGCGTCTACACTACACTTTCCTTAAGTCGACTGAAGCAAGCTGCTTAAGTCGACTTAAGGGAAATTAAGTCCACTTTATTAAACCTCATTTTAAGTCGACTTTTGGCTTAAGTCGACTTTCTAAAGTCGACTCAAGCCAGTGTAGACCTAGAGTAACCCTAAGTGGACTATACGTCACTCCCACTGCCCTCCCTGCTGTGGGGGGGAGTGGCACAGGGAGAGCCTGGCATCCCCCCCAGGGCAGGGCAGAACCCTGCCCACCCTTCCCCTTGCCCTGCCAGGGTCCCTGTCCCCCTTGTCCCATTGTATCCAGGTACAATGGGGCAAAGGCTGAGCCCCCTGGCACTTGGCAAGGGGTGCCCCCCTGCCACTGTGGACCTGTCCCAGGTCCACCTAGCCCCTAGAAGTCAACCTAGGCATCCAGTGTGGATGCTCTAGGTCAACTTTGTAGGTTCCCCCCTAAGTCGACTTAAAATTTAAGTGTGGACATGCTAAGTCGACTTAACAAAGTCGACTTAAAGTCAACTTTGTTAAGTTGACTTAGCTAAGTCGACCTAAATTAACAAGTGTAGACATAGCCTAACAGATTTATTTATCACATGAGCTTTTGTGGGAGAAAATCACACTTTGTCAGATGCTGACAAAGTGGTCTTTTCTCCCACAAAACCTCATGCAATAAATAAATCTGTTAGTCTTTAAAAGTGCCACAGGACTCTGTTGTTGTACTGTTTTAGCATCACCATATAGGGTTTTCCTAAGTCCTGGCCCCATTTGCTTATCAGTGAATTTATGGTTAGAGGCATAGTGGACTAATTTTAATACAGATTATCTACTTCAGACTCTGGCAGTAAGTCTTGTGATGCAGTTATGAATGAAAAACAGTAGTGGAAGAGAAGTGTTCACAAATATGGCAAGGCTTTCTCTAGCTATGTCTTCACAAGCGTTTTGTCAAGAATGAAGAAATGCTAAAGTGCGCAGTTTTATCTAGTGACAGCATGAGACCTAATAAACTTTAACAATAATTTGGAAATCTTTCACAAGGAACACAAAGGATAACCATGGCCATTTTCCAACACCAGCAAGAACTTTAACATAAAAAGTGCAATTCAAGAGAGCCAGGGACATTTCTGACCATGCTTAAAAGGCATAATTTGAAATGTTACCATATCCATACTGGCCAAGAAGCCTCACACAATTAGATAGACTTTGATTTTGTCTTCTCCTATTGACATTCTGGAAATAATGTCTGGGGAAACAGAGGCAACAAACTCAAATCTATATCACTTTCCAACAATACAGTAAAGTGAAGGATAGTAGCAAGTCTGGAAAATTCACTGATGGAGTATCTGAAAAAAACATGGATGCTTTAGATCTTCAGGATGACACAAGCACTAAAGGTCATCATGCATGTTTCCAGGCTTTGGTGTAACACACATAGTGAAGTTCTCTAAGACATTCTGTCCTGATCCCTCTTTGAGGACAGGAGATGTTATAAGGAATATTTGGTGTGCTACATGGTTACATGCAAGACAAAAATATCCCATGTGATCACATGGTGGGCTTTTCCACAGATAGAGCTCCATCTATAACAGGCCACAAAGCAGGTCTGTGTACCTTGGTAAAGAAAGTAGCTCTGTCTGGTGGGTAGACTCACTGACGATTCAGACAGAACAGTTGGCATCTAAAGTTCTAGCCCAGAGCTAGGTAAAGTTTTGTAGTAGGTCTTGCCCATTGCAAATTGAATCAAGACTCAGCCTCTCCAGGCACATCTAAGTTGACTTAGTCAAACGACATGACAAAAATGAGACCCAATCTTGACATGTTGTTGTTCCATGCTAAAGTTTATGCCTTGAAAAGAAAGTCACCCAGATTATTTTTTTAACAGAAAAACAAGGTGTTTGCCTGTGTAATGGAGTGCAAAAAGAGTGAATTTATTGGGTTTTTTTTTATGTGACCAAGGAAACTGTGCTCTCTTACCTATATCACAGACATAGTTGGGGAAAAGAATAAATTGAATACAGGTCTGCAAGGAAAGAACACCCACATCCTTCAACTCAGTGATCAAATCACAGGGTTCATGAAGAAAATTGTTTTCTGGAAAAATAATCTATTGAAGACAAACTATGAATCCTTCCAGCAGCTTTGCATGTTTCTGGCTGACAATGAAATTATTCAGCCTCCTACACAGCTGATAGATGAGCATCTCAGCCACATGGAGGAACAGTCTATAGCCTTTTTCTCCAACTTGGACAAGGCAAAGTATAATTGGGTATGAAAACCGTTTCAGTGCAAGTCTGATGTCATGGATTTGCCAAGAGCTCAAATAGAACAGTCAATTTACATTTCCTGTGAACAGTTCTTGCAAACAACATATTCTCAACTTTTTCTTTGTGTTCTTATTCACTGTTCAGAATGAATATCCTGCATTCTTAACAAATGCCTTGTAACTTATAAAAAAAACCCTAAAGTTCTGTGGCACCTTATAGACTAACAGATTTTCTTCGGCATAAGCTTTCATGGGCTATAACCCACGAAAGCTTATGCCAAAGAAAATCTGTTAGTCTATAAGGTGCCACAGGACTCTCGTTGTTTTTTGCTGTACACAGTCTAACACGGCTACCCCTCTGGAAACTTGTAACTTATGGTACCATTCACAGACACATAGCTGTATGAAGCTGGATTCTGTTCTCTTGTGTCCATCACATCATGGTTTTGGTCTACCATTAATGTGACATTGTTGATTGGATATTCAGTTTCTAACATACTGCCTGACTTTGAGAAGCTGTGTTGCAATGCACAAGGCCATGTCACATTAGAGATCTTTCAATAATATTATCAATGTGTAAACTACTTGGATTTCTTGGTCCCTATGATTCTTTATTGCTGGCTGGGGTCACAGGGATTAGTAAGTCTCAGAATGGGATCATGTAGACAAAATGTTTGGGAACTCCTCTCTTATACATTATATTGTAGTCTACACAGCCATTTTTTGATGTACTATATTAAGCAAAAGCACAAGCAAAGGACATGTTATGCTACACACAAGGTACATTGAAATCGGTGGGAAAAACTCCTATTTATTTTATCAGTCTTTTTCAGACCATAAATCCACAATATCAAACTTATTTCTGTTAAAAATCTCTCTCTCTCTCTCTCTGAGGCAAGATTTTAGAAACTGGCAATAATTTACTATATTTATGTTCTTTATCCCAAATGTACACGCAAGTCACTAGCTATTACCAACTCTTGTTAAACATGCTTGGGGCTTGTTTTACATTTTTCATAGCTGACATATTGTTGCAGATCATTGCTTTTTCCAATAGACAATTTTTTAAATAACTTGTACTAGGTTTGCACAGAAAAAAAAAAAAAAAGAGAAACAGATCCAGGATCAGATTTATTCCGCATCAATCATTTAAAAGAGCATTTCAAGCCCTCTAGAAATATTGCTTCTTTGCCACGGTAGAAGAATTGTGTGGCATATAACAGAAGAGAAAGTTCCTTAGTAAATTAAAATTCTACCCAATAGAAATGTACACCTATTTGCTAGTATGTACCAGCTAAAATCCATAAATACACCAATTACCCTGTTAAATTTCTAGACTTCAAACAAGAGAAGATTTAAGTATGAAACTTGAACTATGTGAAATTTTGTATGTTTTCATAGAAAACACTTTTTATTTTATTACCACACCCAAAGGAACAAATAAATTACATGATTCCTGTTCAGTATCCTGCTGTCCAAGGAAAGGAGGGCTGAACTGAACTTGAGACTTTCAGACTTCAGCACTTGCTTTTGAAACTAGCCTCTGAATTATCTCATGGGATTTGCTCACAATCTTTGTCCACATATATGGATAGCCACCTTTAGCTAAACCACCAAGTCAATTACTCAGTTTCAAGGCAAGTATGTTCTAACCCTGACATTTCATCTTGGCTTGTATTTACTCTTTGTCTGTGGCTGCCCATTCCTCAAACAGTCAAGGAGAGAGGAAGGTAGTAGTAGGAAGTGACTTGTCATCTCCCAGGTCATAGTGTAATTTTCTTTCTCCTAGTTTCAGAAGCTCATATTGTTCCGATCAATACCATCAGATCTCAAAAACAGAACAGTCCTCATTAAATCAGGTAAAATGGATACCTTGTTGGGAGATCTAATTTGATCATAGGTTTTCAGTATTGCACACAAGTCTTCCTGACCTTTATACACAAAGAAGATGAAATCCTGTTGTCAGTTGCACCTGTGCGACTGATAACATGGGTGTAATACTCTGAGGAAGACATTGAAGGTGCTAACCTTCAGTGAAGAAGCAAAAACAATTAATGATTGGGACAATACAGAAATAAATAAAATAATTTAAGAATTAGGGATAATATTTTCAGAAGCGTTTGACTGAGAAGACTAAGTCAAACTCTTTCAAAAGTTAATTAAGTGTTTAGGAATCTAAATCCAATTGACTTTCAATAAGTCATGGGCTTCTAGGAGTTGGTCACTTTTGAGAATGGGATTTAATCTCCTAAATCACCTAAGCACTTCAGAAAATATTACCTTACAAGACTCAACTGCAATCAAGAAAGCAATCAAAAATACTGTATAAAATTCCACCAGTTTGCTTCATATATCAAAATTTAATTAATTCCAAAGATGACAAACAGCAGAGAGATCCAAAACTTCAAACTCTACAATATATTTTAGAACCAAATTGTTCAGTTTCTTTTTACATTTTCTAACATTTTATTGACAGATGGCACATCTATGCCTTTATAAGTATTCATGACCTGATTGATAGTCTAGACTCCCTACTGAGAAAGTTCACCTTTGAGTAGATCAGTCATTGCACTTTGTTTACATGATCAAAATATGCATCTATTGTCTTTGGGGAAAAAAATCAAATATGAGAACCTGGTTTATATTCTGAAAAGCCAAGGTCCTGAAGGGATCTTCTGGAGCTTCCTTTTGAAATGCGAAGATTATTGGAGGAGAATTTTTTGATAGTGCTGGTACTCTTTCAGGACCTATAATGTGGAGTTTTGACAGATACTTCAAAATGTTCATTCAAAGACAGGAGCTAACAGAATTTTTGGTGTAAGCTTGCTAAATTTTATGAAGGCTGTTGGGGGAAGAAAAGATATTTTTAGCAAAAAAGACTGCTCTACCCCATGACTCTTATCATACAATGAAGTGAACACATACGACATATTTTATTAAATCTAGATGATGATGTTTGTTCCCTCCACTTCTTTTCTTGGTATCTGTCTTCCTGATGCTCACCTCTCATTTAGTTCACATTCCTGTGACACCAATTTCATAAATTTACTCTACGTACATTAAGACATCTATATCAGCACAAAAATGGAGAGTTGATCCATAATAGTCAAATGGCAGGTACAGCAAAAAGAGGATCAGTGGTTGCTTGCATCTTTAACTCTTTTGAGATTCTAAGGGAAGGTTAAAAAGTGGGGATGTTCAAAGCCTCCCTTCATTGTTGTATATATTTGCTAAGGCACGTATCACTAGGTGTGGCAGATTTTATATATAAATAAAAACTTGATGGATCACATTAAGCATTTTTAGATTCGTATCAACTTTAAATTTTCGCAGTTGCAGGAAATAAAGGTTTTGGGTCTGATGCTAATTATTTAATGATAATAGATATTGAAATCAAAATGTTAAATCTTTATAACCATTAAAACACAAATTGTTAACAACTCACTAAAAGTTCAAATAAATATATACTTAATAAATAAAACTCTAATAAGTTCTCAAACAACATTTTTATTGCTTTG
The DNA here is from genome assembly GCA_007922175.1 of Pelusios castaneus. Classification (NCBI taxonomy): domain Eukaryota; kingdom Metazoa; phylum Chordata; order Testudines; family Pelomedusidae; genus Pelusios; species Pelusios castaneus. Next base: position 8,544,961 of record ML685832.1, read on the forward strand.
CCTATTTGTAAATTTTGATTTTTACCTATGGATTTTTGTCTTTTATTATAAAGGTTACCCTCAGTGTATAGACCATATGTAACTTTTTACAGATTTCTACCTCTTTTATCTCTTGGTAGGACTAGTAACAATATGATAGTAACCATTGCAGGGGACCAAACTGCAACACAGTTTTCCTCTGACTCATTTGAAATAGTTTCGATTTGTAATGAAGTTGGCACTTAATCTTTTAACTGTGGCTGACAAATAGTAAAGTAGTAAGGAGGTAACTAATGAAATACAATGCTGCACTCTGTGCCTGGAATACTGTTGCAAAACAAACCAACAATACTTTGTTCATTTAAACCCCTCCTGATGTACAAAGCCCACAATAAGCAATCTACTTGAACTAATTTGCCAGAAATGCAAGTACTAAATGTACAAAAACAAACAAACTCACATGCATGACTGTGCTTAAGTAACTTTATCTAACCCCGCCCACTCCTTGCTTTATTTGTTTTCACCTTTTGCACTTTCTGCATGATGTCTAAAATCTAGATTGTAAATTCTTAGGGCTGTGACATTTTCTATATCTAGTCTGTGAGGCTATGTACACACGATCAGATTAAAGCGCAACAAGGCAATCGCGCTACAAAACTCACGTGACCTTTATTGCGGGACAACGCGTACACACGTTGCTCCCTGCAACGCAACAAAATTACACGCATTATCGCGGTTGAGCGCAATGACTTCTGGGCACCTATCCCATCGTTCCATTTTCCCTGAATCGGCGCTATGAATCATGGGATGAAGGAAAGGAACGCAAAGCGCCATGGGTAAACTCTCAGTTTCCCATGGTGCTTTGTGTTCCCCTAGCGTCTTCCTCGTTGCCAATAGCAACTCGCGCCTATTTTCAACATTGCAGTGACGCAACGCACCACTTGCAATCAATCGCTACAGCGACAGCATGGATCCTGCTATGATCTCCATTGTCGCCTTCAACATTCTGAATACATCTCGGCTTGTTGCTCAGTACGCAATGAGCTCCGAGTCAGATGAGGACACCGAGGAGCAGGGGCTGATCGATGCCATGCAGAGCAACAGCACCGCGTTGCTCAGCTCCTTCACCGATCATCTGCACACGGTGCAACGCCGTTTCTGGTCGCGAGAGACGAGCACCGAGTGGTGGGATCGCATTGTTATGCAGCTGTGGGATGACGAGCAGTGGGTACAGAACTTTCGAATGCGGAAAGCAACCTTTCTGGAACTGTGCTCAGAGTTGGCCCCTGCCCTGCGACGGAAAGACACCAACATGAGGTCAGCCCTAACTGTGGAGAAGCGTGTTGATTGCTGTATGGAAGATGGCGACTCCCGACTGCTATCGGTCCGTTGCAAACCAGTTTGGAGTCGGGAGGACCACCGTCGGATTAGCCCTCTCACAAGTGTGCCAAGCCATCAATCGCATCCTGCTACGGAGGACAGTGACATTGGGCAATGTTCGAGAGATTGTGGACGGCTTTGCTGCCATGGGATTCCCTAACTGCGGGGGAGCCATAGATGGCACACACATCCCTATTTTGGCTCCAGACCATCTCGCGACGGAGTACATAAACAGGAAGGGCTACTTCTCCATGGTGCTGCAAGCACTCGTGGATCACAAGGGTCGTTTCACGGACATCAATGCTGGGTGGTCGGGAAAGGTGCATGATGCCCGCATTTTCAGGAACACTGGTCTGTACCGGAAGCTGCAAGGGGGCACCTTTTTCCCTGATCAAAAAATAACAGTGGGGGAGGTGGAGATGCCCATAGTCATCCTCGGAGACCCAGCATACCCACTGATGCCATGGCTCATGAAACCCTACACTGGGAACCTTGATCGCAGCAAGGAGCGGTTCAATTACCGATTGAGCCGCTGCAGAATGACTGTGGAGTGTGCCTTCGGCCGTTTAAAAGGGCGCTGGCGTTGTTTGTATGGGAGGCTGGACTTGGCGGAGGACCAGATCCCTGCCGTGATTGCGTCATGTTGTGTCCTCCATAACATTTGTGAAAGTAGGGGAGAAAAGTTTTCCCCTACGTGGGCTACGGAGGCACAGCGCCTCGAGGAAGCATTCGAGCAGCCAGCCACTAGGAGTATTAGGGTGGCACAAGGAGAAGCTGCTCGCATAAGGGAGGCACTCAGGGAGCATTTCAATGATGCCCTTCCCTAGTTCAGTTCCATGACGCATGAGGTGCACCTTAGGATCATTTCAATAATGTGTATAAATAAATGCATTCTTCAAAATATTTGTTACTGTTTTTATTGAAACCTGAAAGATGGGGGTGGGGTTACAGGTTGGTGTAGCTCCGGGTCTCGTAAAAGTAGCTTGGGGGGGGGGGGGCTGGATGTTGTCCTGTACTGGGGTGGAGGGTGGCCTTCAAAGAAATGCTTTGAGGGACTGCGGTGTGTGGGAGGCATACACGGCTGAACTGTCTGGAGTGGAGCCCGGACATTTATCGCCTGGGACTGCAAAGCTATCATGTTCTTTAGCAGTTCTGTTTGCTCCTTCATGACGCTTATCAGTTCGTCCCTGTGTTTCTGCCTCCTCTGCTGGGATTCCTCTCTCCAGGCTCTATTCTCCCTTGCGGATTCTTGTGTTGCTTTCAGCAGGTCGTTAAACATATCCTCCCTGTTTCTTCGAGAACGCCGCCTAATGTTTCTCATTCGGTCAGCTGGGGTAGACACCGGCCTTGTGAAGCTCAATTCTAATACAAAAATAACAATATAGACATTGTTAACACATAGCATAGATAGCCAATGTAACCTTCCAGTAGCACATTCCACTGGAAGGTACAGGGCGGTCAACACACTACGCTGCGCTGAAGCAGACAAGGTACATTCTAATAGACGGCTTACCGGGGGCTAAGAATCGGAAGAGGGCACACAGATGGAACCCAATATCCCTCTCCTCAGAGTGCCCCTTCCATCTAGAATACATCTCCTACATGCCGCCGGTAGCAGGCCGGGACCGTATGCTGCTGCACTGTGTGCTGCCATGGTTCCCAGGGCTGTGCTTTGCAGCTGGAGAGGCAGAGTGTCCGTCTTTGGGAGCGCAGACACAAACGCTCTCCCATCTAACCTGAGTATTAGGCTCTGGAGGTACATCGAGGAAACCTTTTCTGACCTAAATGCAGATGATTATTTTACAATCACTGCTTGTATTGATGCCCTGCTAATGAATGCAGAGTAAATAGCGTGCACAGCGGGGACCCGCAAGCACCCCCACCCCAGACAATGATATTTTAGCAGGAGCAGAGCTGAATGAAGGAGAAACTTACCTGAACCCCCCTCTGCCGCCTCAGAGAACAAGCTGCAGTTCAAGCCTTGGGTGGACGTCTCAGCGGGGCTGCTGAAGAGCTCCTGGCTACACGCGGTTGCGCTTTCCTCCGTGTCATCCTCCATCTCCTCCTCCTCCTCCTCCTCAACAACGTCCTCATCCTGCTCGGCTCTGGCAATCACCGGACGAGGAGGGGCTGAAGTGTCCACGGGACTTTTGGCAGTGGTTGTGGGGTCCCCGCTGAGGATGGCTTCTATTTCCTTATAGTACCTGCATGTTGCAGGCGCTGATCCAGAACGGCGGTTTCCCTCCTTCGCTCGGTGATAGGTAATTCTGAGCTCCTTCACCTTTGATCTGCACTGCACTGTGTCTCTATCATGCCCTCTCTCTGACATGGCCCGAGAAATTATGCCAAATGTGTCATAATTCCTCCTGCTGCCGCGTAGCTGCGCCTGCACCGCGGACTCTCCCCAGATGCTGATCAGGTCCAGCACCTCTGCCGTGCTCCAAAGGGGTGCGCGTCTTCCACGGCGGGCCGCCATTGCTACTGATGATCGGAGCACAAACACACTCCACGAGGAAGAGAGCAGGAAGTGAAAGAGACTTGAAATTTGAAAATCCCGGGAATAAGTTCGGGGCAGGGCGGGGACAGTTTCGTCACGGCCACAGAGCGGGTGGGGGGAAGACCAGAGAGGACGACTTGGGAATGCTGGGACAGTTCCGGACTCCAGTCAATGCGCGGTAAGCGTACACACGAGCTCAAACGCGCAATATATGATCCGCAACAGCTGTTACCACTCTCGTCGGAGTGGTTGTTGGATTGCGCGACAACAAGGCACTTAACGCGCAAGAGCCCTGTTGCACGTGTGTACGCCGTTGTTGCTATCGCGCGGTAATGAGCTTTAATGCGCGATAATCTGATCGTGTGTACAAGGCCTGAGATTCCTAGGGTGCATCTACACTTACAAATTAAGTCGACTTAAGCTTGCTTAAATCAACTTAATTTAATCTACATCCACACTACATATTCCTTAAGTCGACTTAAGCAACTGCTTAAATCAATATAAGGAAAATTAAAGTCAACTTTATTAAACCTAGTTTTAAGTCAACTTTTCTGGCTAAGTCGACTTTAGAAAGTCAACTTAGCCAGTATGGATGCAGAGTAGCCCTAAGTCGAATTTAAGTCAACTTAAAGAGCTTCAGGGCTCCCCCACTGCCCTCCCTGCCAGGGTAGCTGGCACAGGCACAGCCACAGCCTGGTGTGCCCCCCGCACAGGGCAGGACAGAGCCCTGCCCACCCTGCTCCTATGCCCTGCCAAGGTCCCTGTCCCCCTCAACCCCCATTGTACCCAGGTACAATGGGGCAAAGACTGAGCCCCCTGCACTTGGCAATGGGTGCCCCCCCACCACGTGGACCTGTCCCAGGTCCACCTAGCCCCTACAAGTTGACCTAGGCATCCAGTGTGGATGCTGTAGGTCAATTTGGCAGGATCCCCTCTAAGTCGACTTAATTTTTGAGTGGGGACATGCTAAGTCGACTTAACAAAGTCAACTTAAAGCCGATTTTGTTAAGTCAAATTAGCTAAGTCGATTTAAATAACAAGTGTAGACATAGCCATAGTGACTTTTTAGTGCAGAAAACATTGTGAATAACAATTTCTATACCTGTACTATGTGTTCAAGGTTGATAGTGCTTACAGCATTTACAACAGCTGCAGAAAAAAAGAAACAAAATAAATTATCGAAAAATAATAATTCAGAACATATTCCTTCCCCACCCTTCCTGCAGTACTCTTCTGCTTCATATAACTTATTATTAAAGACAACAGAGTCCTGTGGCACTTTTAAAGACTAACAGATTTATTTATCGC
>ML685832.1:8555124-8566206 GCA_007922175.1 Pelusios castaneus
GCTGATCAGCTGGAGCGCAGGTCATGGGGAGAAGGAAGCAAACCCCGTGGTCCTTTCTTGCTGGGCCCTGACCGGTCCCAGCGAGAAGGGACCCATGCCCTAAGTCGACAAAGTCGACTTAGGGCCCCCCACGTCTACACTGGCTTAAGTCGACTCTAGAGAGTTGACTTAAGCCTTACGTTGATTAGGAAGGGGGTGTTAGGAAGTCAACTTAATTTTGCTTAAGTCAACTTAAGCAAGCTGCTTAAGTCGACTTAAGCGAAGTGTAATGAAGACGCAGGGCCAATTAAGTCGACTTAAGCCAAGCTTAAGTCGACGTAATTGGCCAGTGTAGACGCAGCCTATGAGCTCAATGGTACTTTATAGACATTGGACTTCATGAACTACCTCTTACATCTATATTCACAAAGGAACTTAGGTATTAATACATAACTTTTAGGTATTATGACATCTAAAGAAATACACAATCTTGAGTTAGGCATCTAGGCTCCTTGTACAATGCATGGGGAGAGTTAGATGCCTAAGAATGAAAATCATAAAAGCCAACATACTTTTACTCTTTGGGTCAAAAAGAGCTTGAGAGTGACTCTATGGCCTGGGGAGAGTAAGCACCCCTAGGAGGTAAGAAGTCTAGCTTCTACTACTCATCTGCCAAGAGAAATTTGCTTATTTATAGAAAGTAGAACATCTTAAACAGGAGAGATTCCCTTCACTCAACAAAACCCAGACTATCTCATAATCCAGTAGTAAGGGTGCCTACAGAATTAAATAGTATCTGAGCATCTTAGTGATGCCTAAACATTGCCCTGTAGTGGATCTAGCCCTTTGAGCTTTTCAGAGTGTAGACGAGGAACATACTCACTTCTTCAGATCTTAAGGGTATTCATTATATGTCTGTTTTGTTGCTGAACTATTCTACTGGCTCTTGAGGAAAGATGGGCAGGGCTTTTCCTGTCCCCTGCCTCTTTGTGGGAAACTGTTAACTGTGATAGACAAAAGAAACCCTAGTTCTCAGTGGAGTACAAAAACTGTGATTGTGGTTGGCCCCAGTGATGGGAGTGGAGAATGTGGTTGCTCCTTGCAGTCATTCTTCCATGCATTCTGGCAGAAGGCCTGGTCACAATCTGGCTTCAGAATATCTGAATAGGATTTCAGCTCTTTCTCTGACTTGCTTTGTGAAACCAGGCATCTCATTTACCCTTTCTTTGTCTCACCAAATTAAAATATGGATATAATAATGGCACATTTGAAACAGGAGGGATGGACAGAGTGAAAAATACCTCCTCTGCATGTTTTATAAGTTTACTTAATATTTTAAAGATACTATGGAAGAGACAATGAGTTTCCCCCTATCCTGACAACCCTGTCTTCAAAGAGTGTGCAATTGGCATTGTTAGTCACTTCAAAAGGAGGATAAGCTGAGAATCAACTCAAGAGTATTCACCCTTGTTGAGAACTGGACCAGCTAAAGGAAGAATGTTCTTCCTTGTACATGTGGGGGTTGGTCCTGCTTTGAGCAGGGTTTAGACTAAACAGTGTCTGTGGTCCCTTCCAACCTTAATCTTCTATGAATCTATGCTATACTCTTTAAAAGGTGATGAAGCTGCTGATCTTGTGAGGCACATTCTTCTTCCTCCAGGAAGACAGGAACCTTACATTGTCACAGATTTATGTCTCATCATCTCCAGGTAAAAGTACTGCATGTGAATGCTACACCTCATACAGCACACAGCAGCTTTCCAAAAGGCCAGTATATTCACATCACACCAGTGCTCCAAACACTGTAGTACCTCACTGTTCATTTACAGATTACATTCAAAGTCCAGGTCCTCATTCTGAAAACCCTAAACTGATAACTCCACTCATATCAAAGACCACCTCACTATTCATGCCAGACAACTGTGTTCTTCACAGCTGGAAAAGCCAAGGTTTAGAATCTTACATACTGGTGACTAACTTTAGAATACCTCATGGTAGGAGATTAGAACAGGCACCTTTTGCTAAAGTTTTCCCATCAGTAATATTCATTTTCTGAGACCAGTACATCTGACTTAGTACATCTAAGGCCTAGGTTACATTGCCGTGCTGGGTCGATGGGAGATATGCAATCTACAGTCTTCATTGTAGAATGAGTATTTCCCATCAACTTACTTCTGCTCCCTTACCACACCATCTTCACTGGCCTGCACGATGGGAAATGCCCTCTGGTCAATGATGCATTACTCCTTTGGGGGGAGTGGAATTACTATATTGAATGGAGAGCACTTCTGGGATCGATTGAATGTCTACTCAGTTGGTCCTACTGCATCGATCTGTGGAGACTGACTCAGGCACTTCAGTGTAGATAAGCGTAAGAATAAGAGAAAGAAAAAAAATGGGAAATCACATCTCTTCTTAAAAATATAAGTAGGGATTAAAATCAAAATGAAATAATTTATTTCAGTATATAATATTTTGCTTCATCTGCTTTTCTGCCACCTCCAACCTCATCAGCTCAATGGCACAATATTAATGTTTCCATCACAAATCTTCCTGGGGTACTCATGCTATAATTTTCAAGGCTCTTGTTTGCCTGGTTTTGCCAGCTGGAAGAGCAGTTTGCCACAGTCCTGTGTATTTTCAAATACTGTAACACATGTCACTAATTTTCTCAGACAATTATGCTGTGTAATTGACGCAAGCCAGATCCAAAAAGTGCAATATCCTGATATTTCAAAAGAAGCTTCACAAGCTTCATAATGCATTTGGCCAGCTGTGCTAAGCTCTGCATGGGGTTGGAAGAGAGTGGGATGAGAATCTTTCCTGGAATGTGCAGGTATTACTCTACTATGCCCCTGAAGTTTGAGGTTTTATTTTAGCATGTACAACTACACATTACTGGTTATTAAATTAACCAGATCTTTTTCAGATCCAGCTCTCTGGATTCAGTTCTCTGATCTTCTGTTGCAGTGACAGAATGTGTGAATAAGTATGTATACACTATGTCTACACTTGTTAATTTAAGTTGACTTAGCATGTCCACACTCAAAATTTAAGTCGACTTAGAGGGGACCCTACCAAATCGACCTAGAGCATCCACACTGGATGCCTAGGTCGACTTCTAGGGGCTAGGTGGACCTGGGACAGGTCTACGGTGGCAGGGGGGGCAACCCTTGCCAAGTGCCAGGGGGCTCAGCCTTTGCCTCATTGTACCTGGGTACAATCTGGCAAAGGGGGACAGGGACCCTGGCAGGGCATAGAGGCAGGGTGGGCAGGGCTCTGTCCTGCCCTGTGGGGGGGCACGCCACAGGCTGTGGCTGTGCCAGCCACCCTTTCAGGGAGGGCAGTGGGGAAGCCCTAAAGCCCCCCAAGTCGACTTAAAGTTGACTTAGGGCTACTCTACGTCCACACTGGCTAAGTCGACTTTCTAAAGCCAGCAAAGTCGACTTAAAATGAGGTTTTATAAAGTCGACTTAATTTTTCCTTAAGTCGACTTAAGAAGCTGCTTAAGTCAACTTAAGGAAAGTGTAGTGTGGATGCAGATTAAATTAAGTCGACTTAAGCAAGCTTAAATCGACTTAATTTGTAAGTGTAGGCGCACCCTTTATGACTCTCACTAAATTACATGCCATTTATTAATGTAGAAATACTTTTCTTGTTCTCTTCTAGATCTGTGTAGAGTGAGCTGCTGTGAGTAAATGTATACTTCAAAATGTATCAGTGAAAATAGACCCTAATGACTTTATATATAGAATTGTGTCTAGGAAAAGCCCCTATAACAATACTGACTCCCTTCAATTGATTGAAATGGATGATATCGTAGGTTGGTTTTTTTTAGTCAAAAGTTTGCAACATGGACTGCAAATTCAGGACCTGCACAATTATTGTCTTATGCATGTTTATTACATTTGCATGGTTAAGTCTGAAGCTAGCATATTAGCAAAACTTAAGATAACAGGCAGGCAGAGAGATTTTTAATGGGCATTCTTAAAAGTCCATTTTACTTGCTAATGGACAGGGGCAGGAAACAAGGGAGGGTGAGAGGAAGATGCTTGAAGAAGGAATGAACACTAATTCTTGGGGCAGTGAGCAAGCTTGTTTGTCTCTGTTTTTTATTTTAGTTTGTGTGATATTTACAGTGAGATATGCTGGGAATTGTGTATTTGGGAAGCATGTGGGATTGGGGGCTAGAGGCCTATGAACTGCTAGCTAAGTGGATACTAGTAAGGTTCTAGCCTGGGTCCTTTGATTCTTGACCATACTTGTGATCACATTTCCACTGAGTGTTAATGGGGGGGGGTGGTAGGGATGATGCAGGGGAAAGGGCTTAAGAGCCAGATTTTAAGTGAACAGGGGACAACAAATGGGAGCTTACAAAAGGGTTTGCAGGAGGGAGACAGAACAAAACCAGCATGGAAAGGCCGCATTGTCAGTATCAACACTGCTTCTGTCTCCTTCACCTGCATCTGTGTCCAGATAGAGAACCTGACTATGGGGGAAGAGACTGCAGCCTCCATTTTCCTTTCATATAAAGTCAGGCAGGGTAGATCATCTAGTGCAAGAGGTGTGTACTGATAGACTTTCTCAGGAAGAAGGTAGGAAAGCTATAGGACAAGTTAAGGCTGAGAAACATCTGTACACACAGGACATTGAAGGGAAATGTGCAAATGGAGATGTCCAAGTCTGAGGAAGCAATATGGCTGGAGAAGAATGCAGTAGCCCCAACAAGAGAGGAGGAAATTAATCCATCACAGGGAGGAATCTGGCTGCTGTTTAATTCTGGCAGTAGACAATATTCCATCCTGCTCCCAACTCATTGTCCACAGAGATACAAAACTAGTATGCTGCTCTGCAGTGGGGGATGAGCAATCTCCCCCAGAAGGAGATGGTAGAGAAGGAGAAGCCCAAGGATGGGAGGATCACAGACACTATTCCCAAGAGGAAATAAAGGCAAGTGTGGTTGGTATACTCTTCTGGGATGCAGAGAAGCATCCAACTTCTGACCTGACCTGACATCCTAGGAAGTACACTGCTTGCTAGGGTTCCATATACAAAACATTAAAGAAGGATTAGTGAGAGCCATTGTACCCTCTTAATACTATTCCACACTGCTAACCCTAACCCTAACCCTGCAATGTCTGGGTCTGTCCAGAAGGGGCATTCAGGCCCTTCCTCGGCCCCAAGCTCCGAGGAAGGCCAAAGTTCCTTGCTACAGTGTGTTTCTTAACTTTACATTTTCATTTAAGATCACACATACACACACACACACCATGGTTATGTCTACACTTGTTAATTTAAGTCGACTTAGCTACGTCGACTTAACAAATTTGACTTTAATTCTACTTTGTTAAGTCAACTTAGCATGTCCACACTTAAAGTTTAAGTCGACTTTCAGGGGACCCTACAAAGTCGACCTAGAGTGTCCACACTGGATGCCTAGGTTGACTTGTAGGGGCTAGATGGACCTGGGAAAGGTCCACGGTGGCGGGGGGGCACCCCTTGCCAAGTGCCAGGGGGCTCAGCCTTTACGCCATTGTACCTGGGTACAATGGGGCAAAGGGGGACAGGGACCCTGGCAAGACATAGAGGCAGGGTGAGCAGGACTCTGCTCTGCCCTGCGGGGGGGCATGCCAGGCTCTCCCTGTGCCAGCCACCCTGGCAGGGAGGGCAGTGGGGAAGCCCTGGAGGACCCTAAGTCGACTTAGAGTCGACTTAGGGGTACTCCACGTCTACAGTGGCTTAAGTCAACTTTAGAAAGTCAATTTAAGCAGAAAGTCAACTTAAAAGCAGGTTTAACAAAGTCAACTTAATTTTTCCTTAAGTCGACTTAAGCAGCTGCTTAAGTCGACTTAAGGAAAGGGTAGTGTAGACGAAGAGTAAATTAAGTCGACTTAATTTACAAATGTAGATGCACCCCATAACTTGAGGGTAGGGTGAAAGAAAATATGCTGCATTCTCTAAAGGGCAGTAGCAATGTAAACACTTCCCTGGATCCTGGGAGCTCTGTGAGCATACTGAGACTCAGCAGTCCCATAGTGCACTGGTCTGCATAAATGGTACAAGCAACACTTAGCAATTTTGCACAAATATTAAATGAACAAAAGGTTAGTGTTGAAAAGTGATCTGGGGACCCACACTTTTCAATGGGTCTGAATGTTTTTTAATCAAGAATACGTTTTTTTTTTTCGGGTTTAAAGGGCCTAAACTAAGGCCCTTTAACTATTCAAAGACCTTCTTGCCCTTAGCAAAGATAAAAACTGACTTGTTAAGATTGTCCACCCAAGGAAAAAAAAGAAATATGGGAAAGTGGAAATAAATTGTGACTGGTTAAATGTAGAAAGTACCTTGTCAATAGCACATGAAACAACTATCAATTGAACAATTTAATGTTTTCTTTTACAGCCTATAGGAAAAGCTGTAAAATGTGATCTTGAATTCATTCAACCTAACATTGCAATTCATCAAACAATTATACAGCTTTGCTGCTACTCTGGTCTACTCAATATTCAGAAGTTACAACATCAACATGAAATGTGGTTTATTTGAAAAGACTGAGGTGAGCAAACAGTTTATTATAATCAAGGAAAGCAGTTTTTCAGTTTCAAAAACTATTAGCACAATCCAAAACACATGAAGTTAACCGGTCATCAATAAGACCCAGTGATAAGATAATTCACAAATAACTATAATAAAGCTAATCATGAGTTCATACTGAAAATGGATAATCTGAGCCTGTTCAAAAATGTTTTGCCTTTCTAGGTGCTGGTCATGGAGCATTTGCTGATTTCCAAAACTTAACACAATGCCTGCTTTTGATTCTGAAAATACTTATGTCAGTGATCAAAAACGATAATGCTGGGATTTTCAAAAATAGAAGCCTATAAATAGGCATACAAGTACCTAACTGTGGATTTAGGAGCATGACTGCAGAAACTTATTTTTTTTCTTATCTTATATGAGGTTGCTATCTTGGATTATTTTATTTAAACACCACTGACTACAGTATCCACAGGCAGTCTCCAATATTTGTACTGTGGCAAGAAGGAAAGGTGGGCAAATAACACAGGGAACTCACTGAGACCTGCAGAAAGCAGATGTTTGAGATGCAAACTCAGAAATTATTACAGAACTCTCCTTTTACAGAAGAAACATGATGCATGTACAGTAGAACCTCGATTATCCGGGTTAATGACCAGCGCCTGTCATCCGGATAATCAAAAACCACGGATAATCAAAGCTCCTGCTGATAGCCAACCAGCTGGGGGAATCGGGTGGCTGCAGAAGCTCTGGCGGAGCTTCTGCAGCCACCCGAATCCCTCGACTGTGCTGGGGGGCTGGCTCCGATTCGAGCCGGCCCCCCCAGCACAGTCCAGGGGTTCGGGTGGCCGCAGAAGCTCCGAGGGAGCTCCTGTGGCCACCCGATCCCCCAGCTCTCATCAGGAGCTGCGGCGTTAAGCCGCCGCAGCTGCTGCTGAGAGCCGAGCCCCGGAGCTGAGCTGGGGGGTCGGCTCGAATCGGAGCCGGTCCCCCAGCACAGTCCAGGGATTCGGGTGGCCGCAGAAGCTCCGGCAGAGCAGAGAGCCACTAAGCAGAGAGCTTTGCCTGCCAAACTGAACATGCACATGGACCGGGTGGCACAGAAAATAGATCTGAGCCCCTTCTAGCCCTAGTCACCCATTGTCTGTATATGGGGAGGAAAGGAGACAGGGTAATGGTCCCACTCCATGTGCACTGGCCAGTAAAACAGTCCAGCCAAAGCTGAGGAACAGGAATGGGGACTATGGGTGCGTCTACACTGGTAAATTAAGTCGACTTAAGCTTGGCTTAAGTCGACTTAATGTGCCCTGTGTCTACACTACACTTTGCTTAAGTCGACTTAAGCAGCTTGCTTTAAGTCGACTTAAGGAAAATAAAGTCGACTTAATGAAAATTAAGTCGACTTTATTAAACCACCTTTCTAATCGACCTAAGGCTTAATTCGACTTTCTAAAGTTGAATTAAGCCAGTGTAGACCTGGGGTAGCCCTAAGTCGACTTAGGGCTATCCCAGGACTACACCAATGCCCTCCCTGGTGGGGGGGCGGGCACAGGGGGAGCCTGACATGCCCCCCAAAGGGCAGGGCATGTGGGCACAGTGTGACACTGTCTGGATTTAGGGAAGCATTTATGATATTATTTTCAATGGATATCTCATAAACGCTATAATCCATAGGAACTATGTCATGTCTGGTATCAATAGAAAGGTAGTAATTTGCTGGGAATGATTATATAGTTTATGTCCAGGAATTCTATTTGGATTAGAAGTTAAGAATTTGATGTTATATCCATACTTTAACTTGTGTCATTAGACGGGAGGGTGTGAACAACCATTGTCTCCTTACTGTTTAGGAATTTTCCAGGTAGAATGGTCTCAGGGAGTATCCTGATGAGCCATTGAGGACATAAAGAATACAACCATTGTATCCTTACTTAAAGTCGACTTAAAAGTGCAAGTGTAGACATAGCCATAGAGACTGGATGCTAAGGATCTTTAGCATACATTCGTTAGAATATTCTGTAATATTCCTCCTTACTTGTTGAAGATTTTTACCACTTCTAAGGGCTGTATCAAAATGAGACATAACATTAAAAATGGTATAATCTCTTAACCCATTAGAAACTTTTCCAAGTGAAAATAGTGCATGAGTTTGAATAAATGCAGAATTTGTTCCTGGCCAGATGTAAATTTAAATTTCAGGGGGGGTGGGCCTGTTTGCAGGCTGGGGAATGTAACAGAGAAGCATGTGATGAGGACACAGAAACAGCAGTCAGTTAGGAAAGAGACAGTTTAACGCAGCAGTTCTCAACCACTGCGTCACCAGACAGAGGTTAGGTGTGTCACGGAGAGCTGGGGAGATGGCTGGATTTGTCCAGGGGGTGGTGCGCTAGTGTGTCCTGTAGGGTTGAGACATGCTACCAAGTATGTTGTGACCCACACAAGGTTGATAACCACTGGCTTAAGGAAAGATGGGGAGAGTTCTGACTTATGGAGCTGCCTGTTTGGGGTTTTGTTTGTTTCTTTGTTTGTTTTCCTCTCCTCTTTTTCTCTCTGTCTTTGGGTTCTTATGTGGTTTTGTTCTGAATTCTAAGGAGTATAGAAGTATTATTTTGAAACCTTCCAGCAGGAGCATGTATCTATTTTTAATCTAATTTCTTTGTGTGCATGCTGAGAACATAACAATAAACACATCAGAGCTTAATTAAGGGGATTTAGGTGCATTGCTGCAGTACGTATCTTTGAGAGGTCTCTATGCCTAGTAGTATTCACAACTCTGGGTTAGGCTCCCTGTACAATGTTTGGGTAGGTTAGGGCCTGTATGAACATAAGGATTTAGGAATCTGATGCTGAGCATTATACCGTCAGCTTTTAGGTGGCTAAAAACCACAGGTATAACCTGGGATTCTCAAAGCTTGAGTTAGGTGCCTAGATTCCCTGTAGAATGAATGGGAGAAGTTAGGTGCCTTAGATAGAAATGTTTAGAGGTAACCCAGATGATTTGGGATCTGCCCAAGCTAACCTGGAGATTTGGTAAGGCAACCCTGAAGCTAGCAGGCACAAGACAGACCCCTCCCAGCCTCTTTTCAATGGTGGAGCAGAGCAATACTCCTGGCTAAAGTCAGTTCTGAGGTTCCCATGCAGAAAGCACAAGGGCTATGTCTACATTTGCACTTTTAAGTCGACTTTAACTAAGTCAACTTAATTAAGTCGACTTAAAGTCAACTTAGTTAAGTCAACTTAGTGAGTCTACACTTAAAATTAAAGTCGACTTAAAGGGGAACTTACAAAGTGGACCTAGAGCGTCCACAATGGATGCTCCAGGTCGACTTTGTGGGGCTAGGGGAACCTTGGGCAGGTCCACGGTGGTGGGGAGGGGAGGCACCCCTTGTGTGCAATGGGGCAAAGGGGGACAGGGACCCTGGCAGGGCATGTGGGCAGGGTGTGATGCTGTCTGGATTTAGGGAAGCATTTATGATATTATTATCTATGGATATCTCATAAATGCTATAATCCATAGGAACTATGTCATGTTTGGTATCAATAGCAAGGTAGTAATTTGCTGGGAATTATTATATAGTTTATGTCTAGGAATTCTATTTTGATTAGAAGTTAGAAATTTGATGTTATAGCTATACTTTAACTTGTGTCATTCTGGAGGAATGCCTTAGACAGGAGCGTGTGAACAACCATTGTCTCCTTAATGGCTCATCAGGTTTCTCCCTTTGGCCCATTGTAGGTGGGAGCTTCCTTAACATTTGCACCAAGGATGAAACCAGAACAACATGCTGAATGTAGAACTGAGCTCTAAGGCAAGAACTGCACTGAATTCTGGGATTGGCAAAGCAGGGAAGCACTGCAGAATGGGGGAATCTCTGCCCCTGATGCTAATGAATCCACACCTGCACACACCCAGCTTAGCAGTTACCAGACCAATTCTAAATCATAGATACTTTATTGATATCCAAAAATACTAAATTTGCCTGATTGCATTGTGAGCTTCCTCAAAGGAATACCACCCATACCAAGGAATGATTAGTTCCTATTGTCCTCCTAAATAAACCAACTCTGGTATACTCCCTTAAATCATTAGTTACCCAAAAACAACTCCAGTGTTCTTCCTTGAACCATTGTTTCTTCCCTACAAAAACTCCTATCCACGTTCAAAAATTCTGTTCTGATGCCTGGATCCAAAAGCTGCATCAGTTCCACTGGAACTTCACCTTTTCCTGACTGATTGTGATGGGAGCTCTACCTGTCTCAAGCACTGAGGACCCTGATCTCTCTCTCTCTCTCTCTCTCTCTCAGGCCAAGTATAACTCTCTAAACCTGATCTTTGTAATCACCTTGAACTAGATTTCCCAAATCTGATCTTTGTAATCAACTTGGGCTAGATTTCCCCAATACTATAATTGAAATTGGGTAATATTGTAATTGTTTGGTTATTTTTCTCTCTTGTATGCTCATTAATATTGTAACTATTTGGTTGCTTTTCTCTTCTTGTACTATTATTACTATCCTAAGTTCTTTACACCTGGCAATAAACTAACTTTTATAATAAAAAAAAAA
>ML685832.1:8566606-8649933 GCA_007922175.1 Pelusios castaneus
TAGTGCCACAGGACTCTGCTGTTTTTCTGCAATAGGCTAACACAGCTACCCCTTTGGAACTTTTCTAATCAAGCTGATTTCCAGACTTTCTCCAAGCTTCTTTACTCCTGTGTGTTCTTGGCTTCCCTATATTGCTCTGTAGCAGTGTTTCTTTTGCATAGCCAAAGATCCCTGTAATGATCCAAAATCCTGTGAGGCTTGCTCATTAAGAGGGCTACTACTAGAACAATTATAAAGTAACAGTGGGAATAACAATATGATGAACCTGTGGCATACAAGACAGCTGAAAAGTGCTATTTTTGACCCATCCTGCTCAGATGCATGCTCAAGTCTAGTCCAGGAGCATATAAGGGTAGCAGCAGAGAAGTGCTGTGTAACTCAGCCTTCTAAGTTCAGATACGGAGAAGGGGTTAGCTGAGAGTGCTGATAGACCCGCTATGCTCAGATGCACTTTATTAATCACTGAGTCTGGATATGTGGGTGGTTATTTGAATATGGGCCTGGAGGAACCCAGTCTTGGGAAGTTTAGATCCTGCAAGGGTATCTCCATTGGTAGGTGACTTGAAGAAGGGAAAAATGAGCTCCATACAGAAACACCAATGACACATGAAGTACATTATAATCCCACACAAAGGAAAGTATCCTTAATAAATGAGCATACCCCACGGTTATGGGCAGTGCTTTCTTTGTTTAAAAAAAAAAAAAAAAGACTTGGGGCCTCTGGCAGGAGCCAGGGACACATCACTGTGAAAAAAGGTAGTGGTACTCAGTACCTCTGAGTACCATCACTAAAAAAAGTTGCCGGTAGTCAATACCCCTGAGTACCATCACAAAAAAAGCCCTTGTTACGGGCAACATTGGTAACACTCAGGTGCCCTACCTTCTAGGCAAATGCCCTATCCACATGGCTATAGTATACTTTGGAATACATATCTCTCAGTCTCACTACTGAAGCTGTGAATAATAAACATTAGGCCAGAAAGAGCAAGAATGACTCTGTTCCACTGAATCTGATTATCCAGTATCTTGGGTGATTGCTCTACCACTGGGCTACTAGAAAAGGGAGTGGTACTTCATCTTCTGGACATCTTTGTGCCCTGTACCTACCAGACTGGGGAAATGGCTAGTTTGTGAATCACACCAGGTTTTAGATGTGAGTTAGACACTGAACAGCCTGGCAGTGCCAAGAATTAGGTGGCTGTGTGCTTGCCCCACTACAGGAATGTTGGGACTTTACCAGTTGAAACTTAGGTGACCACAAGCTTAGGAGGCACCTGAGAGGTGGTTTTGCAAATGCCAGTTGTACCTAAATGTTGGACTTAGGCACTGAAAGGAGCAGCTAGGCGTATAAGCCCTCTTTATGAATCTAGCCCCTAAAGCTATGGAAGCATGAACAGAGTGACTTGAAGCAATTAAAACAAAATTGGCCTAGAAGACTACATAGAAATATTTGCAACTATTTGACAATTTATTCCTCAACCCATCCATCATTGTATATATATATCAAATGAAAATAAATAGATCATTGAACAGTTGACATGCGTATATGAAAATATGAAAGGGAAAATGAGAAGTCAACATTTCCGAGTAAAGTCTATAGTGTACTTTAAAACTTTTTTATTATTAAATGACTTGCCATTTCTTTTGTTGACAGAAAGTCAGCAGGATTTCACACAGTAATGTGTATTTTTATGTATTAACTAGTATGTAATGGGTTCAATTCCATTCCTAATGCCAATCAGGCATGAGCTTTTCAATGATTTACAGCCAATAACCATCTGTCCAATATTTATAGGAATAGCTGATTGAAAGAAAGAAAATTAAATGTTAAATAAAGAAAACCTAAAATTGCTCTGATAGATTCGTTATTAGAGCTGGAATTTGTTTTATTTATTTATTTAATTTTGGATGACTAATTTGAAGCAAGGCAACAAATTAAATAAAATGGAGGAGATGGGATGGAGATGATGGGTGCGTCTACACTTACAAATTAAGTCGATTTAAGGAAAATTAAAGTTGACTTTATAAAACCTACTTTAAAGTCGACTTTACTGGCTAAGTCAACTTTATTAAGTCGATTTAGCCAGTGTAGACGTGGATTAGCCCTAAGTCGACTCCCCCACTGCCCTGCCTCCCAGGGTGGCTGGCACAGCCAAAGCCTGGTGTGGCCAGGGCTGTCCTTGGGGGGGGCGGGGGGCAAACAGGGTGATCACCCCGGGCCCTGCAGTTACGTGGGCCTCATGCTCCCCCACTCCCAGTGGTGCAGTGCGGGGCCCGCGCCACAGCCCCCTAACAGCCGCGCTTCCCCCTGTTCCCTGCTGCCTTGCAAGGCAGTAGGGCAGGCCAGGAGCACTTCCCCTGGCCCCTGAGCCGGCCCTCCTCCCCACCCCCAGGGCGGAGCATGCAGGCCCAGGGGAGAGGCAGCCTGCTCAACACCCCTGGTTAGGGCCATATGCAGCCAGGAGGGATCCCTGGCCGTGGCCTCGACCGGGGTCGACTGCTGGTGGGGGGCCTCAGTTCCCCAGTTGGGGCACCAGCTGTGGCAGTCTGGGGTCCCGGCTGCAGCTGGAGTCGGGGGCAGCCTCGGCTTTCCGGCCCAGGGCTGCGGCTCCGGCTCTCCGCGGGCCCGGCTCCGGCTCCCCGCCCTCTGCGGCCACAGCCCCGGCTCCCCGCTGTCCGGGCCGCAGCTCCCGGCCTTGGCTTCCAGGGCTGGCTCCCCGGGGCACAACCGGGGTCCATGGGGGGTGGAGCGGGCCGGCCTGCCGCAGTCCCCACCAGCATGGGAGGGCAGGGTCCCGCCTCGGCCAATTGGCCTTGGGCCCCGCTCCCCTCTAGGGACGGCCCTGGGCGTGCCCCACACAGGACAGGACAGAGACTTGCCCATCCTGCTCCTATGCCCCACCATTGTCCCTGTCCTGTTCAGCCCCCACTGTACCCAGGTACAATGGAGCAAATGCTGAGCCCCCTGGCACTTGGCAAGGGGTCCCCCCTGCCACTGTGGACCAGTCCCAGGTCTACCTAGCCCCTGCAAGTTGACTTAGGCATCCAGTGTGGATGCTCTAAGTTGATTTGGCAGGGTCCCCTTTGAGTCGACTTAATTTTTGAGTGTAGACATGCTAAGTCGACTTAAATTAACAAATGTAGACATAGCCGATGATACTAATCCACAACCTAGCAGGTGAGCTAATTAAAACTAAAGCTACTTTTCAAATTCACCTGAAACAATGAGTAAATGTTGTTTCATGAGTGAGCAAAACTTCTCTACAATTCCCTACAAATAATAAACAAACAAACAGACAAATAAATAAATAAATAAATAAGTTTCTTTGAATATTTTTACAAATGAAACTTCCTGTCACAAATGGTCATGGTTATTAGATGAAAAAGGTCCAGATACAGTTGCAGCAAATGTTGTATTTAGAAGTTGTCATAATATATATTTATAATTTTTCTAACTATTTGCCATCCCTTGTATCAATGCTATTCACTGTAGATGTTTCTCAGGGCAGTGGTTCACAATCTTTTTGGTCAAGGAGAACAGATATCATTTTTACAACCCTGAAGGGCCACCTGTCTCTCCATCAGCAGCTTCCCCTTTTTCCACACTACATCCAGATAGAAGGAGTTCAGTGAGGAGATCTTTCTCCTGATTTTTCTCTGGTCTCCCTGGCTACAGCAGGGAAACTGCATGCATCCTGTAGCCCTGTGTGCTCCATCTGGGTCTCTAGGGCAGTGGCTCCATTCTACAGCCAGGAGAATGGGAAATCAGTGCTCCCCTGCATTGGCTCCATCAGGGATCCCAGTGTCTATGGACCAAGTGGAGCCCTTTGTTGGCCTCCTTGCCACAGCCGGGGCAGGGGAGCAGTGATTTCCCATCCCCTTGGCTGCAGCAACACATATCACATGGTTCCTTAGACAGCAGCTCCTTTCTTCAGCAAGTGGAAGGCCACTTTGAAAATCCCCTTGGGCTACTTTTGGCCCCCAGGCCACAGGTTAGGAACCACTGCCTCAGGGCACATGCAGTGGGTCAGACCACTAGTCTAAAATTTATAAGGGAAGATACATGCTCCTCCACTTCTGCTTCCCCTTCTGCCCCATCAATTTTGTATAGAGTCCAGTGCAAGCCGGTATCATTCTTGAAGGAGAAGATTAGGCACCTGGATCTAGGAGAGAGTTCCTAGCTTTGGACAATAAATAAAGATAAGCTTGTGATCCACCTCCAATCTAGGGCTATGTCTACACTTGTGTATTTAAGTTGACTTTAACTAAGTCAACTTAGTGTGTTCACACTGAAAATTAAAGTCGACTTAAAGGGGAACTTACAAAGTTGACCTAGAGCATCCACACTGGACGCTCTAGGTCGACTTTGTGGGGCTAGGGGGACCTAGGGCAGGTCCACGAGGGCGGGGGGGCACCCCTTGCCCAATGCCACGGGGCTCAGCCTTTGCCCCATTGTACCTAGGTACAATGGGGCAGAGGGGGACAGGGACCCTGGCAGGGCATAGGGGCAGGGTGGGCAGGGCTCTGCTCTGCCCTGTGGGGGGCATGCCAGGCTCTCCCTGTGCTCCATCCTGGCAGAGAGGGCATTGGTGTAGCCCTGGGATAGCCCTAAGTTGACTTAGGGCTACCCTACGGCTACACTGGCTTAAGTCGACTCTAGGGAGTCGACTTAAGCCTTAGGTCTAGTGGAAAGGAGGTTTTATAAAGTCGACTTAATTTCCATTAAGTCAACTTTATTTTCCTTAAGTCGACTTAACCAAGCTGCTTAAGTTGACTTAAGAAAACTGTAGTGTAGACGCAGCCTAGGTGTCTAAGTCTCTTCTCCTTGAAATCGGGTACTGGCTATCTTACATGGCTCCTCACTCAGGCTGCAACTACACTTGTAAATTAAGTCGACGTAAGCTTGCTTAAGTCGACTTAATTTACCCTGAGTCTACACTACAGTTTCCTTAAGTTGACTTAAACAGCTTGCTTAAGTCGACTTAATGAAAATAAAGTTGACTTAATGAAAATAAAGTTGACTTTATAAATCCTCCTTTAAATTCGACTTAAGACTTAAGTCGACTCCCTAGAGTTGACTTAAGCCAGTGTAGATGTGGCGTAGCCCTAAGTCAACTTAAGACTACCCCAGGACTACACCAATGCCCTCCCTGCCGGGGGGGGGGTGCCTGGCCTTCCCCCCCCCCAGGCTCTGCCTTGCCCACCCTGCCCCTATGCCCTGCCAGGGTCCCTGACCCCCTTTGCCCCATTGTACCTATGTACAATGGAGAAAAGGCTGAGCCCCCTGGCACTGGGCAAGGAGTGCCCCCCCCCCATCCCCATGGACCTGCCCTAGGTCCCCCTACCCTCTAGAAGTCGATCTAGTCCAGTGAGGACGCTCTAGGTCGACTTTGTAAGTTCCCCCCAAAGTCGACTTTAATTTTAAGTGTAGACTAAGTCGACTTAACTAAGTCGAATTAAAGTTGACTTAGTTATGTTGACTTAGTTAAAGTCGACTTAAAATTACAAATGTAGACATAGCCTAAGTGTGCTTTTTTTTGGATCCCATTCTTATACACCTATCACTCCCCGTGTACAGTCTATGAATTCTAAGCACCTACTCCAGTGTTCTCATTCATTGGGGGTATCTTTTTACTTCAGTTAAAAATAGAAAAAAAATGAACATGACAGCAAGTCTTAGAATCTAGCTAAACTGATTCATGCTTATGCTATGGAGCTGAAAATAGCAATGGAGATATTCTGATTTAGGAAGGGATTTCTGAGACCATGCTCCAGCCCAACCCACATGTCTACAGTGCTATTTTTAACTCTGCACCCCAAGCCCCATGAGACTTAGTCAGCTGACCCTGGCTGTGCATCCCAGGCTCTGCCAGGGGTCTTTTATTTATTACACTGTAGATATACCTTATGCAGCTAGGAGCTAAAAATTGGGAATTACATGCCAATGTCCGCTTATGAATTTTGGTCTTAGTGATCGTCCTGTCAAGGAATAAAAGAATATTATAAATATGTCTTATTTGATCAACCTTAATCATGCAGCTCAAATTTCAAATACTTGTGATGACTCCATAAAGTAAAATGTTTATCAAATATATTTGAAAAAATGAGTATGTCTGAGAACATTTCTATTAGTTTGTAGATATTTCCTGAATAGAAGACTACATTTGTTTCTCTTAGGTTTAGTACATGCATAGGACATTTTTTAAATTGTCAATAATTGAATAAGTTCAAGAAGAATGTCAAAACAACAGAACTCTTAATTTGAAATATTGATATTTTTAAATAATCATTATCACAAAAGTGTGACTTCAACTGTATCTGAAACATGCTAAATGACACAATTTTAGATTATTATAGTTAAGTAAATGTTTTTACTTTCTCATTCTTCATAAATTTAAAGTAAAAATTTCAAGATGCTAATTTTTAAAGAACTTTATCAATATGTTTTTCACAATAGCAAATGTATATATATATATTTCACAATAGCAAATGTATATATATATATGTGTCTTTCCAGTGGGTCAAGCATACAAACTGGCATTTTATTTCCTCAACTACTCTTGAAGCAACTGTTGTGAATACTACATTACACCTTTGCAAGGACTGGATTGAAATATGATTATTACTTGGCTTGCAGTAATCAGAAATTAATAGTTTCAGCATTCCAAAAGAAAAGCAGTATTGTGTATGCTGTTTCTAATTAGATGAACAGTCTTCCTTTAGGGACAGCAAAGTAATCGTGGAACAGCCTACTCTTTTATCAGAAATTGATTATCTAGAGATTAGTCTTTTTTTTTTTCTCCTGTGATTCCTTGGGTATAGCAATTATACAGGAACTGATCTTATTTGGAAATGGAGGAAAATATCAAATTAATCAGTTATATTTTATTTTAGACTCACACAGCAAATGAAAATCAATTTAAATGGCAAAAGAAAGGCCTATGTGAGTTCTTTTATATATTAGTGAATTATTAAACTACATTTTGCTTTTGCTAAAATTATTTTTGATATAAACTGTAACAATTAAAATCTGAATCTACATGACTTTGTCAGACAATTTTAAAGTTAGCAAGCACGGTATTATCTGAAATAATGGAGATTTGGAATTGATGCAAACTAGTCTGAAAAGAAGAAAGGGGAAAATAATGGAAGAAATTATTCTCCCATATTTGATTAGTTCTGAATTGCATTTCAGTTCAGACATATTCAAAGTTTTTTGTATCTTTCATTAGCATCCCTGCAACATTTTTTGCTTGTTCAGAACATTGCTTGGGAAGTATCCCTTGCTTCTTTTAATACTTATTCTAGTGAGATCAGTATATTTATGAGCATTTAAACATTGTCATATGGAAATATAGATTCACACTGTATGAGTTTTGGTGCATGGAAGGGGTGGGATTGAGTGTGGTATGAGGAGTCTGTTTGAAAGAGTACTTGATAGTTAAAACAAAACAAATAAGTCTGATCACTCTAGGCCTGACCCTAAAGACACTGAGGTCAGTGGAAAGGCTGATGTAGACTTCAGTGAACTTTGGATAAGGCTGTATGAGCAGAAGGGAAGAGAAAGTGGGAGGAAAGAAGGCTAGAAGCATGAGTATTCCAAAAAGAAAAAGATCTCCTACTTGAGGCCCCGCTACTCATGTTCCAGCTGCAAAGAACAGAGTAAGATACCAGGGATGGAGCCATATTAAGAACATTGAGATGGAACTATCAGAACAGAGAATTTCAGACTCCAGAACCAGTACCTTTCACAAATGCCTATATTTCTCACAGTACTTAGTCAAAATCAGACTCTAATGAATATAATTTGGCAGACAGTTGTAGTTTATATTTGTTGTTCATTTCATTAATATTGTCATGATTATAATTCACGCCATATAGACCTGCAAAATTAGCAAACTGCGCTTCTTCATTTAATCTGGATATTTTATTAAAAAGTGCCACACAAAAGGTATGTCAGTTAACTTATTTTCATTATTAAAATGCTGAAAAGGGGAATTATGAAGCACCATACATATATAAAATATGCCAACGTCAAACATATACAGCAACAAAGAAAAATTCCAAATCCAATATTTCATATAGGAATATTTTACTAATCACGCTTGAAACCTAACAGTGTTATGATATTGTCTTTCATAAAATCATCTTCAAAACCATATATTAAATGGATTAGGGACTGGGTGGTCCGGCATAATGGCTGCAGTAGGAGTCATGAGTAGTGGTCAGAGCAGGAATCCAATGTATAGAGCAGGAGTCAGGCTCAGTACCAGAGTCAGATGCCAGATGCTTGAGCCAAAGGTCAAGCAGAGTGAGAGCCAGGGTCAGGAACCAGAGCCAATGGTCAAAATCAGGTTATGTGGAGTTAAGGAAAGCAGGAAAAGGATTGGGTCAAAGGCAGGAGCAAGGCTAGAACATAGGGGGATCAGAAGTTAATGTAATCATGAGCAAGTGCTTTGTGCAGCAGGATGCTTCTCTTCCAGTTGGGCTTAAGATCAGGTGTGTTGGTGCCATAACATTTGAGTCTACCGGGGAAATCGGTTGGGGCCCAGTTGTACTTCTTAGGCTGCTTGAGAGTAAAGCAAACGGGTAAGCAAGTTACATGTGAGGCCTTACTACAGACAATGGGTATTTTAGGGTGGTAGTATGGCTTATTGGGTGGAGCACTAGCCTGACATTTAGGAATCCTGGGTTCTAATTCTGCTTCTGCACCTGGCTTGGTGGGTGAATTTAGGCAGTCATTTCACAGCTCTGTGCTTGAGTTTTTATATATGTAAAATGGGGATCATGATACTAACCCTCTTTGGAAGCACTTTGGCTATGTCTACACTTGTTAAGTCGACTCTGTTAAGTCAACTTAACAAGGTTGACTTTAAGTCGACTTAAATTTGACCTTGTTAAGTCGATTTAACAGAGCATCTACACTTAAAGTCAACTTAAGTCAACCTTGTTAAGTCGACTTAATAGATCCTGTAGTGTAGATATATCCATCTACACTGGCTTTAAGTTGACTTAAGTCAACTTAATAAGGTTCACTTAAGCCTTAAGTTGACCTTCAGAGGTTGTGTTATTAAGTCGACTTAAGGAAGCTCTTAAGTCAATTTAACAAGCACCCAGTGTGGACGCAGAGTTCTATAGGTTCTCTTAAACGTCCTAAGGTGCCAGTGTAGACACACCCTTTAAGATATATTGTTGAAAAGCAGTGCAGTGGGTGCAGTAGACTGATTCTCTAATTATCTCTGACTGTAATAAAATAATAAAAATTCAGAATTCAGACAAAGCAAATCTTTTGCTAATACAACACAATTGTATGTTTATTCTATTTACCATTGACCAGGGCATTACAAAACCTAAACATTGCTAAAAGCCTGATCCTATTTAAGTCAAAGTTCCCATGGACTATAATGGAGCAGTTCTAGGCATGCCATGTAAGTTCTATAGCTGCTATTTCTTGAATAATACTGAAGAGCAACAACAGCAAATTCCCAGTTCCAGGCTTTCCCCAGAAATGTATGTCTTGTCCTGCCCAGCTCCTTCCTAGACAATACAAGCTCATATAAAGTTTGTTATTTTGAGAGAAAATAATATGCTCAAATCCTATCATCACAAATAAGAGTTTCTCAAACACATCATTCCAAACACATTGGTTTAGATAGAACAATGAAACAAGTTCATTAAATATAAAAGGTAGATTTTAAGTGACTACACATAATGAGGCATAAAAGTCAGAATGGGTTACAAGAAATAAAAGTAAAATGCAACTAA
Organism: Pelusios castaneus; assembly: GCA_007922175.1. Classification (NCBI taxonomy): domain Eukaryota; kingdom Metazoa; phylum Chordata; order Testudines; family Pelomedusidae; genus Pelusios; species Pelusios castaneus. The sequence goes on from ML685832.1 coordinate 8,576,372, forward strand.
TAACAAACTTAACCAGCTAAGTGAATACAGAGCAAAGGTCTCTGTCATCACACGTTTCAGCAATCTTATTATGTGAATTCCTTTCAGTCAAGATACTTTCCCCAGTCCAAAGCTGCTTCCTTTGTTATTCAACGATTGAGGATACCGTGGGTAGACAGAAAGAGAGGAATGTTTTGGGAGGTTTCTTCTCTCTTTTTATAGCTCTTTCTCTTCTTTGATGGCAAGTTCCAAAGGGGTAGCCATGTTAGTCTAGTTCAGCAAAACAAACAAAGTGTCTAATGGCACTTTTAAAGACTAATAAATTTATTTATCACATGAGCTTTCATGGGAGAAAATCCCACTTTGTCAGACATTTGAAGATGGAGAAATATGGATGAATGGTCAGAAAATAAATGCAGGGAAGAGTAAGTCATTGCTGTTACAGTCTGACCTGATCCTATGACTTGCACTTTTCTGCATTTATTTTCCTTTCATTCATCTGTACTTCTCTATCTTCAAGCGTCTGACAAAGTGGGATTTTCTCCCATGAAAGTTCATGTGATAAATAAATTTGTTAGTCTTAAAAAGTGCCACTAGACTCCTTGTTTGTTTTTCTCTTCTTCAAGAATCTTCTCCAGCTGAGGTTCAGGAGACAGAAAAACTGTGTGGATGGGAAATCCCAGCTGTTCCTTTATCAGGATGTCAATTTTCATCCATATCCTCTTTCCTGATGAAGAATGGCCACTTAACTAGGTGATCGTCCATTTAATTTTGGCTAGAATTTTGTCTCTGTGGAACTCATTTGTGGCTGCTCTCCCCACCCTTCAATGTATGTATTAATAATACCATACACAGGAATCCTATAACTTTACATGCAATGTTGCCAGACATTTAGTACCAGGAAAATAATTATCAGCAAATTATGAGTTTTCAGATGATAACTTATAAGCCAAACTGTCTACAAAATATATCATAGTCTTGTAAAAGGGGTGAACATGGAGTGTCATATTACTGGGTATAATATTGGATGCTGGAGGCTTTGTATGAAGTGACCAAGAGTGGTAATTCTCGCAGCAAAGCAGTGTAAAAGGCACACCCAGGTTGGAGAACTGAGAGGACACAGTTGTTCACAGGTCCATATTATACCGTGGGTAATGTAACAACTATAAAGATATGTCAGAAGTATATTTCATTAATAACTCATATGGAAATATATCATAGAATAATGATTGAGAGACTAGACCTATTTACTGGTAGGAAGAAAATATTAATGAAATATATGAATAGACAGAGGCTTAACTGCACTGACAGAAAAATAGATTTATTTTGAACAAGATTGTCAGATAAATTTGTAAAGTTTGAAGTATTAGTGAGGACTCTATTGGTTTTAAAAGGTTGGTTATGATTGTTGATAACAGTAGAGGTCATAAATCTCATTATGAATGACAGAGTGCAGTATATTGCTTGGTGGTGGGGATTGTAAATTATTTTTCAGACCTTATTACTCATTTGATATGTAGCCTTAAGCTACCCACCTAAACTCTCTCTCCTTCCATTTACCCATCTGTAAGATGGGCATAGTTATACTATGGCTATACTATATTATATTACAGGGTTTTTGCATGGAATGATTAATATTTATTTTGAAGGATGCTTTGATATTCTTGAATAAATGGTGTTACAGAAGAGCAGTATAGTGCCATTATAGAGAAGTTCTGAAAATTTGTTGCAAAACAGATGAAGAGTATTTTCTAACTAAGAAAGAGAAAGTTTGTTCTCTAGGGAAGATTTGTGTTGGCTCATTTAGTAGAGCAGCTGTCTATGTCTCACAAAGATAATAGGTTCAGCTCTTACAGTGATAACCTGCAAGATACAAATATGGAAGAGTTATTCCATCCACCTTTGGGGCCTTTTAGTTAGATACAACCATTTTAGTGCGTAGCCACCAGTTGGGAGGTAAAACAAATAATAGGAGAATGGCCTGAAATAACTTGAAGTCTCTTCCAAAGCATGAAAATAAATGACAAAATATTCTTACCAAAACAAGTAATAGAAAATTATTTATTAGTTGAGGTAGTCATGGCTGGAAAGCTACAGGAAAAAAAAAAGATAAGTTATAAATTAGTACCTAAGGGTGTGTCTACACTCGGGTGTGTGATTGCAGCATGCATAAACATATCTTAATTTGCTTAAATTTAGAAATTTGAGTGTCAGTCGCAGTGAAAGCATGACAGCACAGGCTTTAGCACAGCTGAGGAAGCCCAGCTCAGACCCTGGTATTTAGGCGGGTGGCTTATCCCTCAATTAAGTCTGTGCTGCTTCACTTTTATTTGCTCTAGCTAGATTGAAACTAGCTTGGATATGTCTATAAATGCTGCAATTATGTCTCCTGTCACAGCGTAGACTAGTACATTTTTCTAAAAAAAAAAGGTGCCGGTATGCTGGAAGGAGCGGTTTGGGATGGGTCAGAACCCTCCACCCTTCCCAGATCCCTCCTTTCCCCCCCAGCTACTCCCCAGGCCTCTTCCCTGCTCCTCTCAGTCTCTCCCCACTCCTCTCACCCGCTCCCCACACCATTCCCACCCGGCCACTAGTTCCCCACTCCTCTCAGGCCCCTCAGTCCCTTCACCACACCCAGTTCCCCGCTCCTCTCCCCCGCCGGTACCCTGACTCTCCCGGGCCTTTCTTACCTGGCTGGAGCTGCAGCGGCTGTTTGCGTCCTGAGCCATGCATCTGAGCATGCTCAGGGTGGGAGATTTGAAAAAAAAAAAATCTCCAGACTAGCCGCAGCTCCCAGGCAATTGTGGGCTGGATTCTGGCCCACGGCTGCCACTCCTAGCCCCTGCTGGCCCCAATGTCCAGCTGGGGTCAGTAGGGGAATGGAAACCTGCTCCTTTCCCTGACCTGCTAGCCCTGGGCCCCAGCTGAGAAGAGGGGCCAGCCAGGGAAAAATAGATGCAGGTACACAGTACCGGTACCTACGAGCAGAAAAAAAGCCCTGGTGTAGACATACCCTTGGTCCTTTGTCACAAGAGCATAAAGCAGAATGAAAATATTATAATGCTGATTAACACTGAGTAAATTCTATTGGATATAGTTCCATATACTTCATTTTCATGTTAGTGTTTAGAAGTGCCACAGGACTCCTTGTTTGTTTTGCTGAACTAGACTAACACGGCTACCCCTTTGCATTTTGAAAAGTTAGCCTGACTGGAATGGTTTGGTTCTGACAGGGTTAATAACATTGTCTGAATTGCTAGATTTATTTTATTTCAAACTCAGCCAATAGTTTAACTGATGCAAGCAACTTTGTGGAAACTTTTTTTTTTCTTCCCCTTTTAGTTCTTCAAACAGTCTGTTCCCTCTAGTGATTTCACATTCTTTCCCCAGTGGAAAAAGTGTTAGCAGTTTAAAGCGATGTGAACTAGAGCAATCAGAAAAATATATTGGATGATATGGCTGCCATTATAGAGAGTCACTGAAGGATGAGTGTAATGAATCAATCTGATAAATTGTGATTGGCCTTTAAAAAGACAAGGAAAAGAAGTAAACCCAAATTGGTTAGGGAATGCTCACGGTACCAGATAATATTAGATTGTGGTCTACCACTGTATATCCTTCTGTGAAGCTGATCTCAAAGTTGGGACACTATCAGGGAAAACATAGGTGTTTGGTTTTTTTTTTAATATTGTGAAAGAAAACGTATTTAGAAAAATGTCCTGGCATTAAACTGAAAAATGAAAACAAAACAACAACAACAAAATAAAAAAAGCCCTCCCAGATGACAATAACAATATTAATAATATAAGACAAGATCATCAATTCATGATGGTGCCACCTAAAACAGATCATCTACTCCTAAATCCTGCCTTCTTGTGCAGAAATAGAAGCAATTACTTCATAGAGGCTGGTCTCCCAATGGTGCTGCTATCCATGATACAGAGATCCTGTGTAACCCATATGCCTGAAAAGGCTATCTCTGAGAGACCTGCTGAGGGTGGGTTACTGTTGTTGGGCAGATTAGTGACCCACAACTGGAAACTTCCAGAAGCAGGGAGTGGTAGCAATTTGAGCATGCTCCACAGTGTACCCTGCTGGTGTGATGTGATGTTGTCAGTCAGATGACTGGAGAGCAGCAGCCTGAGCAGACAGCAGGCAGGAGCTGCATTGAGGGGAGACCATGTGCTCAGTGTTCTGGAGAGGAGCTGAGCCAGGAGTGAACAAGATGTTTTCTCCATGTAAAGGAGTCATTTGCGACAGACCTTGCAGACATGCATATGGGACTGAGGGCTGGTTGCAGAGGAGAAGAGAAAGCCTGCATGTAATGCTACAGAGGATCCCAGCAAAGAAAGAAGAGGACAGCTATTTCTTGCCACTCAAGCTTCCACACTGGAACAGAGACTGTAGCTGAGAGTTGGGTGAACTCCACACAGACTTTGGGACTCTTGGGTATCTTTCATGCAAGGGATTGTTCTTGGTTAATTGTAGTTTGTTTTCTTAGGATAAGGTTCATTTAGTTAGTAGTTAATAAAGTTCATTGTTATGTTTGTTTTTAGTAGTATTTTAATGTGTGAGTGTAGCTCTGAGCAAGCTTCGCCGTGAGTCCTGTACAGACTGGATCCTGGGTCTCCAGCTGCTTTCTCCATAGGGGTTGGGATTGATTTCTGTGGGGCACTGGAGAAGGGCAACTAAATGAATTTAGCCCACCCGAAGGTTACACCTGCACTTGGCAGTAAGATGATGCTTCCCCTGTGCTAAACTACTTTATGAATTCAGGATGAATTTGAGGCTCTAAATCATTGGCTAAATTGGTGAGTAACAGATTTATTTATCGCATGAGCTTTCGTGGGAGAAAATCCCGCTTCATCGGATGCTTTGAAGATGGGAAACTTACAGAATGGGAGGAAATTAAATGCAGGGGACTGTATGACGTAGAATCAGGTCAGGCTCTAACAGCAAATTTCCTCCCATTCTGTAAGTTTCCCATCTTCAAAGCGTCTGACGAAGTGAGATTTTTTCCCATGAAAGGTCATGTGATAAATAAATCTGTTAGTCTTTAAAAGTGCCACAGGACTCTGTTGTTTTTCTACAATAGACTAACACAGCTACCCCTTTGAAACTTGGCTAAATTGGTGTGAGGGGTACCAATGAGAGGCTGAACTCCAGCAAGAGTGAGCTGTAATTTCTATTGGGTGGACCCCTACTCCAACTTTAACTGACTGAACACTCATCCTAATAACATCTCTGTGCACAAACTAAGGAATTTATGGACGAGGAGGGAGGCTATTCTTTGGGGCTATGTCGCAAACTTTACTGAATTGTTTTACATGAAAAGCATGTGGGATGGGAGAATGCTTAAGTTTCCCCAAAGATTTGCTACTGGAAGTGGAGACCTGGTGTACTGTGCTATGCCCCCCCAAAAAGATTTGAAATGGACATTTGTCCCAATAAACTTGGGGAGCAGTGCAGATGGGGCTCCCTCCAATCAAGGGTGGCTTTTCTATTAATTCTTAATTTTAGCAGATATATTGGTTCTTTATTATTCCTATGCCTTTTATATCATAGCTTAATTGTACATTATGCTTCATGGTATTATGTACTGGCCAAGGTCACAAGAAAGCTCATTGCTAGATCTGAGATTAGATACAGGAGTCCCATGTTCTAATTCCATGCTTCGTTCACAAGACCTCCCTCCCTCATGGATCATTTATGAAAAGGAAATAAAGTCTATATTGACAAAATAAAGGGAAAAGACGCTCTACAAATTGTTTGTCCAACTACTCTCCTTTGTCATCTCTGCTGATTTCTCTGTAAAACATGACATTTGCTAGCTGCTCATATATTGAGGTATTTAAATAGAATGGAATGGACACTAGGAAATATATTGGTAACAAACTTCACTGGTAGGGTTGTGAGGGTTATAGAGACGGTTCATTAGGCTGTCCCCTTCTCTGATTCTTATGATTCCACAGTGATAGAAAGGGAACTAGAAAATCCATTTACAGAAGAGTTCACAAAAAGGATTAAGAAATAATAGCCTTGATTCTCTAGTCTATCTGAGTTCCACAGAGGCAAACCGGAGATGGAAATGGCTGCAGAGAATTGGCTTTCATTCCATGATTTAGGACCAACAGGACCAATAAAGAGTTAATCCTAAAACTTAACATCAGTGGAGTTCTACTCTACCATGCCCCTCCATACCTTGATCTGCCCATGCTCTCAATGTTCTTGGATGGAGGCAAGATTCCTGTAGGCATAAAATTCCCGTACCAGAGTGAATTGCTAACAGCTCCAGTTTAGAATACATGCACAGTGACAGGGTTTTTTTTTCTCTTCTCTCTTTACAGAAGATGCAAATATAAGAGCTAAGTCACTAACAATCTTGTCATAGCAATAATATTTAGTGAGCTTGCCAAGACTTAGTTTCTCCCCCTGCATCTCCATTAAGTTATTTTTATTTACAGACCCAAGAAAAATGTGCAATTGTAACCCATATGCCTCTCTTTGAGAGACCTACTGAGGGTGGGTTACTGTTGCTGGGCAGATTAGCTACCCACAACCAGAAATTTCTAGAAGTAGGGAGTGGTAGCATTTTTGAGCATGCTCCACAGGGTACCCTGCTGATGTGATGTGGTGTGGTGTGGTCAGTCAGATCACATGAAAGTAGCAGTCTGTGCAGACAGCAGGCAGGAGCTGCTTTGAGAAGAGCCTATGTGCTCAGTTTTCAGGAGAGAAGCTGAGCCAGGAGTGAACAAATTGTTTTCTCCCTCTGATGGAGTCATCTGCAACAAATTTTGCAGACATGCATATGGGACTGAGGGCTGGTTGCAAAGGAGAAGGAAAAGCCTGCATGGAAGGCTACAGAAGATTCCTGCAAAGAAAGAAGAAGAGGACAGCTATTTTTTGCCACTCAAGCCTCTACACTGGAACAAAGACTGTAGCTGAGAATGGGGGGAACTCCACCTGGACTTTGGGACTCTTGGGTATCTTTCATGTGGGGGTTTCTGTAGGGATTGTTCTTGGTTAATTGACAAAATACAATTACAATTTCTTAGGATAAGGTTCATTTAGTTAGTAGTTAATAAAGTTCATTGTTATGTTTGTTTTTAGTAGTTTTTTAATGTGGGGTGGTAACTCTGAGCAATCTTTGCTGTTAGTCCCATACTGACTGGATCCTGGTTCTCCAGCTGCTTTCTCCACAGGGATTGGGGTGTATTTCTGTAAGGCACTGGAGAAGGGCAATTGAATTAATTTTAGCCCACCCAAAGGTTACACAATGAAATAAGCAACATTAATAATATAAACTTATAGAGATAGGTTATTTTCTAGTCAAGGATCTCAAAGCACTTTACAAAATACATTTAGCATTGTCAAACACTTATGATGTAGGTAAGTATTATTATCCCAGATTTTAAGTTGAAAAAAAACTACACAGAGGCAGAGAAATATCTCGCAATAGATGTTCCTGACACAGGCAGATTTAGGAACCCAGATTTCTTGAATCTTAAGTCTTTCCTTTAACTAAAATATCAGCCTTCTACTCCTCATAGTATTGGGATTTTTGGATATTTCTTCAAAAATATTAATCAATAGGTGACAGAACACTACAACCTACATATATTTGTTTTGGAGCTAGTCTTGGTATCATAAATCATTCTCTTTTTTTCAATAAATACACAATATTTTATATTCTTTATATCCACTGTCTTCCTCAAACAGGGAATCACTGGGATCCTCTGCCTTTAGCTGTACTGATCATGACTGAAACTTTCATTTGTTTTATTTTTATTTCTTGCTCCTGAAGGTACTGTTGCTGGAGTGCTCAAATCTACAGAACCTCTCAATTCCTTTTAAGAAATGACCAAGTGTGGTATTTAATACTTCTATAATGTAAAACTACAATATATAGTAGGATCATTAGTTCAGAATGTTTTCATAGATGAAGGGACAAAGAGACAGACTAAAACCTATTTAAAACTGTATTGTTTTTCCCTGAGTAATTTATATTCATCAGCTTCAGGTATTTAAACAGTAAAGAAACTAATGAAGCACTGGTGACTGAACACCTGTTGGTATGTTTCTTATTATTTTTCTCCTTAAACCTTGATGAGGTGTAATTACTGTTTCTCGTATTTTGTCTGGGACATGCATTATTATAACAAAGAGTGGTGACAAGTAGCTGTGTCTCACTTCATGAACATCAAACTTACTGCAAATATGTAAATGAGGAGCAACAAAGAAGAGCCCGGAGATATTAACATCTGTGTGAATGAAGCAACCATTTCACAACTCAGTGGACCTTAAACAAAGCAGACATTGAAATCTGTTCAGTACATGGGGCGGATTTTTAAATATGTTCAATTACTGCTTGTCGCCCAGCTGTCACTAGAGCACAGCTTCAATAACACTAGGGATTCTACTTTGACATTACCAGTACATAAAAAGGGTGTTCTTGATAAATAGTTTTCTGGCATAGTAAAATGCCCATTTTTCATTCATGTATATGAATTAGAGTTCTACTATTGGTATTCTATCTCTGGAAATAGATGTGGAAGAGTGGGGAGTGGAAACTGAGAAGCATCTGCTCAGAAGAAAATAGATGTTTTGTGGCTAGACCAAATAAGTACCTGACTAAATATTAGAGCTGGCTTTAAAAAAAAAAAAAAAAAGAGAGAGAGAGAGAGAGAGAGAGAAAGACAGAGAGAGAGACCCAACCCAACTTTTTTCTTTTAAAAAAATCTGTTTTTATTTATCAAAACTATATCATTTTGACAAAAATTCCATCAGGAAATTTTCTCAAGTCTAGTATGGAATTTCCAGTTAGAGAAATAGAGAGAGAGTGCCTGGGATTCTCACATTTGCAGGTAAGAGCTCTCATCACCAGGAAAATTTGCTTCTCAGGAGTTGGTCTCTTTCATCTTAAAAACAACAACAACAAAAGTATCAATGGGCACTGTAGAGATCTGGATGTTTGTTTGATTTGGTTTTTTTCCCCATTATAATATTCATTTCTGGACCCTAAAACTATTTGCCCATTTCAAGCCAAATGAAACAGTTCAGTTTACTAATTTTTTAAAAATATATATTTTTAATCAAATTGGATTTTTTTGGAGGGATGAGATTTTTTTGCTTGGTTCCAACCCTCCCCATTATTTATTGTTTTTGATTGATTACCTAAATAAGATGGAATTGTTTAAGAAAAATGAATGGAAAATAGTGAATTAAAAATATAAATAATGGGTACTTTGGTTTATACCTTAGGAACTTAGTTCCCAAACGAATATGGATAGTCAAGTAAAATGCATATTGAATTTCCTGACTACCTTTGGAAAGTCAAAGCTGGATTCCTCCATCCAACAAGTTAACTGCTCTGTGTTATTGTAAAGTGGCCAGAAATGGTCAATGAAAAATTTCCTCTACATAAGGGGACTTTCTCTTTGTGTGATACTGGCATAGGTGGCCTCACTGACTCCTGAGCTGTACTCTCCTCATACCACTGTGAAAAGTTTCATATGGAAGGGGGACTGAAAGGGACATTATAAGGAAAGGGAGAAATAATTTAATTGGCGTTAGTCCTACTTTGAGTAGGGGGTTGGACTGGATGACCTCCTGATGTCTCTTTCAAGCCTGGTCTATGATTCTAAGGAGGCTCCACAACTCTCCCTCAAGAGCATTGTGTTGGCTGTGCAAGTCAAACCTCTCCCTTTCCCTGCTGCAGTTTTAACTTGCTCTGGGGTCAGCTGGCTGAGAATCAAGGAGCTATACAGGCTTCCTGGTAGTGTCTCCTCTAAATTGCTTCCATGAGCGTTTGGGTGTAATTGAAAAGTAAGACCACAGTTCCAGGCTATAGTCCTGATACAAAGCTAACTGAAGTCAATGGAAATTCTTCTCACTGACCATGCCGTATGCTACCAGCAATAGTCATATGTGTAAGCAGGTCAGGAATTGACCTATAAAACAGCCTCTTTTCCCCTATTTTTATATAACTGGCTAAGTGAAATAGAATAACACATGAAAAATATGTAATTTTCTCTCACCTGTCTACAAAAGATATTTTGATCTGGTACCTCTATATTTCCTGAACACCTCATTATCAGCCAAATTGTGTCAATGCTGCAATTTACAAAGGTAACTGAAAACATGGCTTTCTCTAGTTTTTTTCCTCATTATTGTGGCACTTGGTAGTATCACTATAAAAACTATAAGAAAAAATGATTTTCAAAGATTCAAAACTAGGCATCCCTAGAAATGAACTATTTCTTTTTTCTTTATAAACCAAATTTCAGGCTTAATATGGTTCTGCTGTGGTACGGAGTTAACTCAATTCAAATGACACAGTTTTTCATGTTTATGAAGTCTCTATTTCTTTAAAAAAAAATAACGTGCTCTACAAGATAGATTAGAACAGCTCTAGGTAAATTATACCTCTTTTAAAATACATTTCAGTTAACTCTGAAATCCACATTTATTTCTAAAGAAAGGAAATTCAAACACACTTGTGTCTCTACCATTCACTACAATGCATTGGGGCAAATTATTCATTAACTATAATGTTCATTCTGAGTGTAGCAGGGGCGTAACTATGGGTCGCCTAAGTGGGCACATGCCCACTCAGTTGGCTAACAGGCCCACTCACCCCTGCTCACCACAAGGGCTGGGCTGCTTCTCCTCCACAGACCTCCTCCCTCTTCCTCCCAATGCTCCAGTCAGGGGCCCAGCCAGAAGACAGGGGCTAGCTATGTACTCTGGAGTGTAGCCTTTTTCTATTAACAAAATAATTGCAAATGAATCCTTTTTTTCTGAGATTGTTAGTTATGTGCAAGTGCATTCAAATAGACTAGACAAACAATTTACAGCCAGTGGATTGCTTGCTACTTGTTCATTTTGTATATTCACGATTTGTCATTTCTCAGCTGTGATGTGGTAAGAGAATCACATGTTCTGTTTCTGATTTCTGATTGGATGACCAGACACCCCTCCTTTTTTTCTTTTTCCTTTCTCTTTTTTTTTTTTTTCTTTTTAATTGGGAGAATTGTGACTAATGAAACCTGAGCAACCAATGAGAAATAACAAATTCCACACTTCTGTCTTGAAGTTTCGGATGAAAATTTGTGAGACTACCTAGCACAGATGTCCGTATTCTTTTGGGGAAATCCTAGGCTCTATAGGAATAAAAATTCTCTCATACTGTTAATAAAATTCACAATTTGTGTGAGTCCTTATTCCTTCTAACACATTAATAACTTTTTGGTCTATTAGTAGTCTTTTTTTAAAAAAAATCTTCAATGTAAAACCTTTTTATTTCATGACTTTTGTGGAATGTTATATTAAATGAAAGGTTTAGTGGAAAAAACAGTTGAAGTTAATCAGCTGAGTAAAATTTTGGGGAATATGTTGTAACCAATGCTGGATTTTTAAACCAATCATAATTTGAATGCAGCAGCTGTTGCCCATGTTTTGTATGATAGAGCTCATGAGCAGTTGATTTGTTTGATAATTAGGCACAAGTACAATATAAAAATGCAGTTAGCTAATAAAAGATGGGGTATAAGATTCTCCAGGAGGTTTCCATGTTATATAGTGTCTGGTGTAAAATTGTGGATTTTTGAGGATTGTAGATGAAAACATTGTAGGAAATTAAGAAATTTGAAGGGACCAATGCATGTTTCCTATAGAGTGTTGAACATCTGTATCTGAAACAAAGCTCTCAGCACCTTTGCCTCAAATGCATAAAATTAAATACTGTGACATTCATTATTGATTATAATTCTTTTCAAGTGAGGATGGTGAATTGAATTTTGAGCTGAAATCAGTACTGAAATATGGAGTGCTGATATAAGCCTAATTCTCTAAGTTACTTAAACATAAGACTAACTTTCACCTTTTGAGCTGTATTAGATTAAAATTTGGCACCTGCTTAAATATCTTTCTGAATCAGAATCAGAGCAGAATTATATCACTTACTTATAGTCTCAAGGTAGATAGTCAATCAGTGTGTCCACACTGGCAGGTCGCTTAAATCGACCCATACAAAGCCGCGTCCACACTGGGCTTTTATTAAATCGACTTAAGCGGTTCCTTAAGTCAACTTAATAATAGCTTAAGTCAACTTAATAACACCACCTCTGAAGGTCAATTTAAGCCTTAAATCGACTACACTTAGCCAGTGTAGACACAGATTAGCCCTAAATCTACTTTAAGTCAAGATAAAGAGCTCCAGGGCTCCCCCACTGCCTTCCCTGCCAGGGTGGCTGGCACAGGCAGAGCCTGGCTTGCCCCCCCACAGAACAGGACAGAGTCCTGCCCACCCTGCTCCTATGCCCTGCCAGTGTCCCTGTCCTGCTCAGCCCCCATTGTACTGAGGTACAATGGGGCAAATGCTGAGCCCCCTGGCACTTGGCCAGGGGTGACCCCCCCCCCGCCACCGTGGACCAGTCCCAGGTCCACCTAGCTCCTACAAGTTGACTGAGGTGTCCAGTGTGGATGCTCTAAGTTGATTTGGCGGGGTCCCCTTTAAGTCGACTTAATTTTTGAATGTAGACATGCTAAGTTGACTTATTTGGCCAAGTATAGACATAGCCTTAAAGTGTAGGCACTCTGTTAAGTTGACTTAACAGAGTCAACTTAACTTTACAAGTGTAGGCATAGCCTTAGAGAGTTCAAATTCAGGGCTGGCCTTGGTGGTAGGCATGCTAGGCAGCCGCCTAGGGTCTCTGATTTTAGGGGCCGCCTAATTTCCGGAATGCGTTCTGGGGCCTACAAATTTGGCTCGCGAGTGTTTCAGGGCCCCCAAAATAAAAGGAATCGGGCAGAATGCGGATCCTACACTCATCCAACCTGCGGGCATGGTCTGCGGTCTGCCCAGAATCCAGCCCGCAGGATGCTGGGAGCAGTGGCCGGGCTGGGGAGTTTCAAATCTCCTGCCCTGAGCATGCTCAGATAGAGCGTGCTCAGGGTTGGAGCGTCCTGGTCATGCCTGCAGCTCCAAACAGGTAATAGGGGGTGGAGATTGGGGGGGGTCAAGAGGATCGGGTATAGGGTCCGGGAGGATCGGGGCCTGGGCCCAAGCCCAAGGGAGGATCGGGGAGGAGGTCCAAGGGGCCCAAGAGGATCAGAGACAAGACATGGGGTCGGGGAGCTGGCAGGTGGGGGGAGGGGGGCGAGAGGAGCAGGGAAGAGGGCCAGGGGGATGAGAAAGGATACGGGAGTTGGCGGGGAAGGGGCCCAGAGGGCTTGGTGGTGTGTGACCAATGGGGAGGGCAGCAGAGGGGCCCCCTTGGGGAACGCATTGAAGGGACCGCCAAGAATAAATTTGCCTAGGGCCGCCAACCATCTAAGGCCGTCCCTGTTTAAATTTGATCAAATCTTACATGTACTGGATGAGCCAGACTAGTTAAGATGCTTAGTCATGTTCACCACTGCAGATTTCTTAAGTAATCTATAAAAGATGGAGAGTAGAAGATGATTAAAAATGATAATTAAGATTAATTTGTTATTTAGTCAACAAATGGCAGAATATATGCACTTTAATTTCACAATCATAAATACTACAGGGTAGGAAACTGGTTTCTGCAAAACACATTTCTCAGTCCTTTTCTCTCTTTCTCTGTGGTCTCTATGTTGTTATTTGCTGATGGCTTCTACCAGCAAAATATTAAAGCACTACAGAAGGCCATCTCAGCCACACTGGTCAGCCCCTCAGTTGTAAGGTTTGTTAAGGTTCTGTTATGAGTACCCCATAAAATGGCCGCCACCTCCCTCCCTTGTGATATAAAGTCATAAGATGCTGTTTACCAGATACTCTCCCCAGGTCACATAGAGACTGTTTACCAGATACTCTCCCCAGGTCACGTAGAGAACTCATGGCTGCTAGGCTTGTGACCATCAACATGCTTTATTCGGACCCTGATTCGCTCTCAGCCAGCTCCCAAAGGGGTGGGTCATCCCCCTCGCCCATGTGAGGGCATCTGGAGGGCAAGTCAATCATGGCTGCTCTGCCCGCCCCCCCCCCCAGGGGTATAGAAGGCTCTGACCCGGAACCTAGAGAGCTGGTGAAAATTCCTTGGCCCAAATAAGGACAGGAGGAACCGGGCAGCCTTTCACCCCACTTCCTACTGCAGTGAAATCTGCCCAATCACAGCCCTCGGCAGGAAGCAGTGGCCTAGGCCATAAAAGCTACCATGCCGCATGGAGCAGAGAGAGTCTCCTCGAGTTAACTGCTAGGCCTGATCACCCTGCAGTAGGAGTCCCCCCGAGACAGCCGGCCCGAGTCGATTTCAACCTCCACCTTAAGACGTCATGCTGTTGCTAATCACCTGCCTGATAGTCATGGTACGTATGTGAACCCGAGTTATCCCCCATGTTTACTTCTCATGATTGTTTCCCTTCCCTTTAAATGTATATAGTTGAATATGAATAACTCTTCTACCTCAGGTTTAACCCAAGGTATTACAATTGGTGTAGGTTTGGGGATTATTGTTACGCTTATTGTTTTATGTATTGGATTCTGTCTTTTTATACTTTGTCTCTGGACTATCAAGGGAGTCCAAGAGGAGGGATTATTCTGAAAGTTTTATTCCTGTGTAAATCATTGTATGTTAAACTGTTGGGTAATCATCTGGGGTTATCTTGTTACCTGTGAAGCTGACTTCCGAGTCTAGCTCGGCTAGCAGCACAACTGTTAACCCTTTGCGCCCCAAAGAGGGAGACTAATAAAGTTTATTATTTTGGCCACCACTTTAAGTTTCCAGGAGCCTTCCTTCTCCCATCCTTTACCTGCTGCGGACAAGGTTCTTCATACTTCCCTATGCCCAGAGAAGTTTTAAAAGGCCATTCTTTCTTATTTTCTCTTGTGCAGACATGTAATTCCAATTTTAAAAAACTAGCCATTTAAAATATAACAGGATTATAGTAAGTCTACCTTTCTATAAAGGAAATCTAGAATTAGCCCATGTCTCATTATATAAACCTAACATATACAAAACATTAGAGCAAACACTGGTTATCTGAAGCTTACCCCCACTTTCTGGTTACTCTTCCATCTGCAAAATTATAAATTATAAATTTCTTTTAAATTAGATTTATTTTAAATATGAGCTATTCTGACAGGTCTGGTACTTCTACATCTGCAAAAATTGCATATTCTCAAGGAATAACCAATTTTTTTACAGACATTTCAAAACTTCCACTTCTAGTCTTCTCCAAAAGAATTTCCTTTTTTAGGTTTGATATATTTGCAGGTTTACTTTGATATGAAGCAGCCTAAATGGTTCCTAAAGACATTCTACTGGAAGAAGTCAAGATTGAAGCTGTTATTCAAGCTGTGCTTCACCTCATGCTTTCCTCCATGCATTCAATTATTCACATCAAAAAAGTACACCATTAAATTATGTGCTGAAGGAGAATTACATACATTACTGACAGAAAGAAATATAAAGTTGTCTAATGGAGAAACTCACAGGAAGTCAGATATGGCCTAGCAGAGCTTTATGTTTCATCACATCTGCTGGGAAGTAATGGGAACAAAACCTGAGGAAGTAGTCCATGTATCATAGCTCCACAGAGACAGGAGCTTCATTCTGAAGAACAGATTAAGACTTATTAATTTGGCATTGGCTGAGTCCCAAGTACAGATGTTTATCAACAGCCATGGAGAAGACTCCCTGGGTGTGTCTACACTGGCAACTTAGGTCGACTTAAGGATGCTTAAGTTGACCTACACAAAGCCACGTCCACACTGGGTTTTTATTAAATCTACTTAAGTGTTTCCTTAAATTTATTTAATAACAGTTTAAGTCGACTTAATAACATTACCTCTGAAAGACAACAGAGTCTTGTGGCACTTTTAAAGACTAACAGATTTATTAATCGCATGAGCTTTCGTGGGAGAAAATCCCACTTCGTCAGACGCTTTGAAGATAGGAAAGTTACAGAGTGGGAGGAAATTAAATGCAGGGGAGTGTATGACATAGCATCAGGTCAGGCTGTAACAGCAAATCAAAGTAGGTGTTAGTAGGTGTTTGATTTGATTTGATTTGCTGTTACAGCCTGACCTGATGCTATGTCATACACTCCCCTGCATTTAATTTCCTCCCACTCTGTAACTTTCCTATCTTCAAAGCGTCTGACGAAGTGGGATTTTCTCCCACGAAAGCTCATGCGATTAATAAATCTGTTAGTCTTTAAAAGTGCCACAAGACTCTGTTGTCTTTCTACAATAGACTAACACGGCTACCCCTTTGGAATTACCTCTGAAGTTCGAGTTAAGTCTTTTCTTAAGTCGACTTAAAGCCAGTGTGGAGGGGGAATAGTGCTAAATTGACCTTATTAACTCAACTCAAATTCTGTGTGGGCGGCTATGTCTACTGTTAAGTCGACTTAACAATGTCGACTTAAGTCGACTTAAAGTGTAGCCACAAAGTTAAGTTGACTTAAGAGGGTCAATTTAACTTTACAAGTGTAGACATAGCTCCTGAGACTTAGCATTTTTGTTTGTGGGTTTCTGCATGGGTATTAGGGGCTAAGGAAGGGATGGTGCAATGAAAAGCAACTAGTATTATGCTTCACTCACTGCCTCTTCCATTCTTGCCAGCAAAAGCCCTATGACAGGGAAAACAAAAAGAGTCCTGTGGCAGTTTAAAGACTAACACATTTTTTTGGGCTTAAGCTTTTGTGGGCTCCGACCCACTTTATCAGATGCAAGCACAAATTAAACACCTATAACACTTTACCTATCGGAGCAAGGAGCTTGACAGTCATTTTTTCATAGTCAGTTAAAGTTCTGAACTCTGCAGAAAGGGTTTTTGCCTTCCTCCATAGCATAGGGTATGACTCATTTTCTGGGGATTCTCTGTACCTTAAAGTTTTTAAATCCTAATTTGAGAATTTTAATAACTCAGCCATAGGTTAGAGGTTTATTGCAGGAGGAGTGGGTGAGGTTCTGTGCCTGCATTGTGCAGGAGCTCATACCGTAGAGTATATAAGTCTGTGACGCCTCCAAAAGTGAACAGATGTTCCCTAGTACAATCAGTGTCCTTATAACAGAGCACAATTTGTCCCAGCTGGCTGGCTTTTAGAGAGGACTGATTGCTGCTTGAGGGTTTTGAATCTGTGCCTCCAGCTAGCTCTGTTTGTGCTTTCTTTCCTCAAACTTGTTGTCTTCCAGCTCCACAACTCCTCAGCGCTCTCTCAGCCTCTTACATTTTGGCTTTTTGCTCAGCTTCCCACTTCTGGTGCTCACATTCCTTGTTCTCTTTCTCTATCTCTAGCTTCTGCAATTCTACCTTAACCAGTTTAAATTGCATGGCTGTCTTTGCTGGGGGCTGCATCTTTGCCCTTGAGCCTTTTTGATAAATCAAATTGTTCTTTTTGCTGTTTAATATGCATATCAATTTTTATACTGTCTTTTGTTCTATTTATATAATCTAAAATAAACAAATAGAAAAGAACCCCAAACAAACTGGCAACTTTTCTTGCTTCTGCTCCAAAACTTCCCACTGGAGTCTCTTAAAAATCTGGCTTATCAGAGCTTGGCGTGTGATACTCAGGTAACCAACAAACTGCATGGCTATGTCTACACTTGCAAGTTGGTTCGAATTAAGGAAGCTTAATTTGAACTAACTTAAGCCTTGGCCACACTAGGCTTTCATTAGTTCAAATTAAGGGCTTCCTTAACTCGAACTAATAAATTTGATTGCTTAGTTCGAATTAACAGTTAATTCAATCCATTAATTCAAACTAAGTCAAATGTGGCCATATTAGTTTGAACTAACTGCTTAGTTCGAACTAATCGGCAAATTGACCTTCCTGCAACTGACTAATTCAAACTAAGCAAGTGCCCTGCATGGCCATGACTAGTTTGAACTAGCATTCTAGTGGGGCCATTCTAGTTTGAATTAAGTTAATTCGAACTATCTAAAATTAGTTAGTTCAAATATCAGTTTTACATGAGTTCTTAGTGACAGGTAGACAGCAAGGTACCGACTTACAACTATAACTGTAAATTGGACAAAGTGAAAAATGAAAAATTAATGCAAATCATGTTTCACTTAGAAATCTTATCTTCTATCTTTGGACTCATTTTTTTTTTATTTTAAACTCATTCTATTTCTGTTACTCTTTCCTGACCCTTCCCTTTCAGTACTGTTTACCAGTTCCCTAAAAAGACAAACTACTGTAAATGGAGACAAAAATTTAAATTTTCAAAATTGACAGCAAAATGAAAATTTCAAAATATTTTGTTTTAGAAATAAAGAATGTATTTCATTTCAGTCTTACTATTTTGACTTTTATGTCATAATTCAAAACACTAAAGTTAGAAGGAAATATTCTGACCATATCAAAATGAAATGTCAGTAGTTTCCTATTAAAAATGTCAGTGAAATTGATACATTCCTTTGAAACTTTTTAATTTGTTAGAAAAAACATTTTCCAAAAGAAAATTCCTCAATTGAAAATTTTTCAACTAGCTCTGCTCAGCATATATATGGTGCATAATCAAAAAATGATTAAGATGAGTTTCAAATAATCTTTACACTCTACATCATTTTTTCTGTATACTCCTAAACCACATCTGACATTCTAGTTCACTGAGTCTTGCTTTCTTTCTCAAACACAAAGTGATGTTTGATGTTTTATTTGGGTTTATAAAATGAACTACAGCACAGATGACAAAATAGAGGGGAACAGTTCTTAATGTAAATTTAACTCAAAAAGACAGATCGGCTGACAGAAAATGTATTATTACAACTGGATTGTTAAGAAAAAGAGCAATTTCTAGGGTAAGCAAATGTACTGTAAGAAGATATGCAGACATTCAGTGAAGACGAGGGCTAGCATGACAAAATTGTTTTCTTTATTGGAATACTCAGATGGATATTAATATATTCATATGGAAATGGTAAATAGTAAAGAGTAATTGATAAAAGCTTGCACTATTCTTTGTAGTTAAATTAAAAATTAGTAAAAATGGAAAAAGATGGAAAACTGGAATTATTTTTCTGTTCTAATTTTGAAAATTAACAGCAGGAATATGTTTTATATTTGCTTTGCAATGACTGTAAATTTATGCAATAGCACAAAACAGCTGAGAAGCACAATATCTTATAGATTAATATTCAATATTACAATATGATCTAATTTTTCCTTCTAAACAAAGTATATGTACAGTAATAGGTAATATCTGTTGTGGTTTATAGATACTGTCTCCATAAACATCCCTTTAAAATAAATTTTCATTCAATCTCCAGTCTTTGTGGAAAACTATAGTGCTATTTTTGAAATAATAAAAACCCATTTTTTCAAATCCTAACAGGATCAATTAATGTTTATAAATATTTTCAAAGAGTTAGCATCCTTCATGGCTCATTATTTAATACCATAGGTGTAATTGTGCTAATGTTTCCATCTAGATGGCACAGTTCAAGATTTTATTCTGTTTGAATGCAGCTGATACACTTGAAAGATGCTGCCTCAATTTTGCACATAATTAACTTAAGGGAGTGGAGTCTATGCCATATTTTAAAAGCATACAGGATGTTTGCAAGGGCACTGGAGAACAAACATACGTTCTTAATTCTCTAGAAATGAATTATTGGAATATTCTTTCAAAAGCAAGTCCTATATCATGCCATCAGTTCTTGAGCAAAATGCATCATTGACAGTTCTGATTAAAAATGGCTAGAATTGATACAGTCACCTAATAAACAGCTTGTTAATATGCCAAATTTTAAAAGCCTCTGAAAGTATATATAATAAATAGCAGGGGGACTGGGGGAAGCTATTAGCTTGAATCGCAGAAGCTAGGAAGAAGTACAAAAGAGACTAAATTAAGTTAAATTAGATTTACTCATCCAAAATATGTAACACTTGCAAATTGGATGCATGCAGGGGAAGATTATCAAGTAGTGTAAAGCCAACAGAGCTATGGTGATTTACACCACCTTAGAATCTGACTCACCCTCTATGGAATTGTGAAACAACAAGATAAAACAACCTCATTTTCTGAGTTGTTGAAATGTTTATATTTGTTTATTTTCTTTTTGGTGTAGCCCAAGCCTGATCAAACTATGGCCTGAGAGGCAAACCTAGTCCATCGCCTTGTTAAATGTTTCCTGCATGCTGAAAAGAGCATAATCAGTTTGTTCTATGGCCCATCCTTACTCCTCTTTGTGTCTCCTCTACCCTCCTCTCCCATCTGAATTATCAGTTCTTCTGACATTAAAATTGTACAAAAAGCACCTTCATGCTCTTTCCCCTGGTATCCAATACACCTGGGAAAAGGTCTCAAATTTTATAAAGTCATCACCTTACTTGCCATCTAGTCCCTCCTTAAGTCTTATATTTCCCATATTGCATAAAGCAAACTACCATCTGATAATAGCTAGGCTGGTGGCAAGCAGAAATTACTGCTTTTGGGTGGCAAACTTTATATACCCAACTAGTCTGTGTCAAAACATCATAAAACTGCCACACATCTGTTAATCTTATCTATTGCTATGTCTTGTCTGTTAGAAAATATGCTCTTTGAAACAGAGACTCTGATTTACTCTGTGATTCTATGATATCCAGCACTATTGATTTCTGAGCTGGTGGAGACCTGAAGATGTTTGGTGCCATTGTACTAGCTGCCCCAAGCCGCACTTGAAGGCCCCAGTAGTGCCCCTACCCATCATCGAAGTACCCTTTGAATGGATTGCAATGGATCTAGTGGGACTCCTGGAAAATACAACCAGGGGACACCAGTATATCCTGGTCATGCAGTTGTCAAGCTTAATTTGAATTAACAAGTAAACTGTGTTACTGTGATTTTATCTGTTGTGGATTTGTAAGTGAACAAGGCACTTAATATCACAAACTTAATATCACAAACTTAAAGAAGTTTAAGTCAACTTAAATTAAGCCATGTCCACACTAGGCTTTCATTAAGTCGATTTAAGAAATTCCTTAAGTCAACTTAATGAAAGCTTATGTAAGGATGTAAGCAAGGTTAGGAATCTGAGAGCCTCTCTTGCTTAGCAGTTAAGTAGGGAGGGGGGCCACTGATTTACCTGTGCTTGGTATTTGCATGACACTCAGCATAATTTCACCCAGAGGCTGGGCATGATGGGAGTTGGTATGTGTGACTGGTTCAAATCCTCTAAATCTGGTGTTTTATCGGAAGGGGGAAAGGAGATATTGCTCTTTCATGATATGCCACCCTTTGATTGTACATCTGTTATTGACCAAGGAGCTGATGGAAAAGTCACCATCAGCAATAGAGAACTTGGAAAAGTGAGCAGCCCTAGTTTTCAGAATTGTAAAATGAGGTGGGGAGGGGTGTGAGTACTAGCTCTGCTGGAGCTGTGCCTTAAGTCAATGCCTATTTCCCCACCCATTGTTAAAGAATAGACCTAAAGATTCCTTGTAGAGGCTCTATTGTTATTTTGGTTGAGCTGGAATCACCAGGGAAACAGAAACTTCCCAGCGAGCTGAAATCACTGATGAGGAGCTGAAATCACTAGGGAAGCAGAAACTTCCCAGCGAGCTGAAATCACTAAGAGCAGACAGCAGGTGGAGCCAGCGGACAGCAGGTGTGACCAGCGGGCGGTGCAGCAGAGCCAGTGGACAGCGGGTGGAGCCAGCGGACA
Organism: Pelusios castaneus; assembly: GCA_007922175.1. Classification (NCBI taxonomy): domain Eukaryota; kingdom Metazoa; phylum Chordata; order Testudines; family Pelomedusidae; genus Pelusios; species Pelusios castaneus. The sequence goes on from ML685832.1 coordinate 8,597,977, forward strand.
GCAGGTGTGACCAGCGGGTGGTGCGGCGGAGCCAGCGGACAGCAGGTGTGACCAGCAGGTGGTGCGGTGGAGCCAGCGGACATGCAGGCGGAGCCAGTGGACAGCAAGTGGGACCAGCGAGCGGTGTGACCAGAGGTCAGCGGCAGAGCCGGCGGACCCAGACAGCATCTGCGGACAGCGGGTGTGAGTGGCCAGTGGGTGGTGTGAGCAGACCTTGAGGTGGCAGAGGACAATTGGAGGGGAGGACTGAGGGCTGACTCCCGCTCCTCCCTTAGTGGTGGAATGAGTTCTGTCTATTGGGTTTTGTGGGAATCTTTGCACTGTATCCCAACCAGTGCTGCGTTTTGATGTTGCCTTTATATAGTCTTTATTAAACCTTTTATGTGCTACACTCAGACTGGTGCTTGCGAGCGGGGAAGTATTGCCCTTCTAGGGTGCCCAGGGGGTGATGTGTAATTTCCCAGAAGACTGGGTGGGGGCTCGAGCCAATTGTTGGTGTAACATTATTTGGGAACCCCTAGAAACAGAACCCGGTCCTTTGCTGCTGCCGTCACGGCCTGGCAAAGGGGTTACATTTTTGGGGGCTCATCCAGGATTTTTTTTGGGTCAGTACCCCTCGCAAGCACACCTGAATGATTAAGGTGAGATTTAATCTGTTGTACATGGGTTTAAGCAAAAATTGAATAATGGCCTCACAGCTACTAGAGGACTGGTGTAAGGGAATGAATGTTAACCCTAAGACATGCATATTGGTACAAGGGGTACCTGAGGGATTTGATGAAGGTACTATTGAGTCCACCTTAGAGGAACACATAGCTAAGTGCGTAGTGCATGGACGCATGTTTCAGAGGGGAGAGGGGACCTATGTAGTACTATGTGAGTTTGACAAGGTGATGGAACCCTTGTCGGTGCCGAAAGAATTAGAGGTTGTATGCAACAAATGGAAGATTGTAACTGTGGGGAGTCAGTCCCTGAACGCTCCAGCTTCAGATATAGGGTTCTTGAAGAAGATGACTGTTTTCCTGAAAAGGGAAGGAAAGACTATGGCTGATATACCAGATGTACTGGGTCTTAGCCCGTCAGTCCCAGACCAAGAGACCCCCTCTTCAGCAGGGGTATGGGAAAAGGTTTTAGAGAAAGTACTGGACAAGGCTGTGCAGCCCCGCCCTTACTCATGTGCATACCATAAACTAAGGTTATTCTCTGGGAGCTCCACCCCACTACCTGGGGAGGAGGAGTTTGAACCTTGGTTGGAACACACCACAGAAATGCTACAGGAGTGGGCCGTCCCTGATTGTGAGAAGCGGAGATGCCTGACAGAGGGGCTCAGGGGCCCGGCTCTAGACGTGATCCATACCCTAAAACTCATTGACCCGGATGTCAGCATGAAAGATTGCCTAGAGGCCCTCACTCATGCTTTTGGAGAAACTGAGAGCTCAGGGGATGCCTATTGCAAATTCCTCAGCGTCAAACAGGAAAGGGGTGAGAAGGTTTCTCGCTATGTACAAAGACTGGAGAAACTATTACAGAGAGCTGTCATGAGAGGAGCTGTGGCTGTCAAGAAAATGGATCAGACTAGGCTAGCTCAGGTTCTGCGAGGAGTTCAATATCAGGACTTCATCCCATTCCACCTTCGGCTTAGGGAGTGACAGAAAAGCCCACCAGGCTATTCTCAGCTGATTAAAGAGATTCGAGAGGAGGAGGAAAGGCAGGGTACCCGTGAGAATGGAAGTCAACCCTGTGAGGCCACAAGTGCAGCATTTACTGGATTGCCTGGTGCGTTGATGGTCAATGGTGCAGAGGAACTGGCTCAACAGGTGCAGATTCTGACAGACAAGGTGGCTGAGCTGCTGAACACACACCAGACAGCAGGAGCTTGTGGACACACAGAGGCCACGACTGCCATGGTTCAGAAGACCATGTATGGAGTACGAGATACAACGGGACGACAACCCTTGTTCTGCTACCGGTGTGGCCAGGAAGGCCATATTGCAGCGAGATGTCAAAATGATGGAAATCCCACATTAGTATATCAAAAGCAACAGGCCACTCGAGGAAAGCCAGGAAACAGACGCAGAGTTTGGGGAAGGGAACCACCCTGAAGTCCCCGTTGGAAAAGTCTGTCCACCCAGAATTCCACCAGGGCTGATAGGGCCCCGAGCAGAGGTCATGGTAAGGATCGAGGGGATGGAATGCAGAGCGATTCTGGATACGGGGTCCCAGGTGACCATTATATTTAAGTCATTCTATCAAGAGAAGCTTGCACACCTACCTATACAGCCCCTGACAGGGCTTGGCTTGTGTGGTCTCAGCATGGATGAGTACCCATATGAGGATATGTCATAGTGCATCTGGAATTCCCAGAGGATGTTGCCGGCGTGAGAGAAGAGGTGGACACTGCTGCTTTGATATGTCCTGACCCGAAAGGGACTCTAGAGGCTTCCATCCTAATAGGGACCAACTCTAGTCTCTTCAGAATCCTCGCGGAGTACTGCAGAGAACATGCTGGAGACCAGTACCTAAACACACTGATGATCCATTCACTTTGTGCTGAGGCTTACAGGAAAGTTGAGAACACTAGAAAGGAGACGTCTGAGCTGCCAATGGGAGTGCTGAAGTACGCAGATGCAACCCCTCTGGTGTTGCCTGCCAAAGCAGAAAGGGAAGTACCTGTCATGAGTTCTTGCCTGAGAGACAAAAAGGGAACATTAGCACTGGTAGAGCACCCAACTGAGGGTGGTCTTCCTGAAGGTGTACTGGTCCCCAGTGGAGTCATAACTTTGCCTGCAGATGCGCAGGAGAGGATGGTTATATTGTTGACTAATGAAACTAGCCATGATGTTGTCGTGAAGCAAGGGCAGAAGATAGCAGATCTTTTTGAGCCTGAAGCTATCATGAAACCCCAAGATGGAACTGAAGTCACTGAAATAGATCCTGCAAGATTTGACTTTGGAGACTCACCCCTGCCTGAAGAGTGGAAGGATCACTTAAGGAAGAAGCTTTGTGAGAGGTCCAGAGTTTTCTCACTTGATGAGTGGGATGTCGAGTGTGCCAAAGGACCGAAACATCATATCAGGCTCCAAGACTCTCGACCCTTCAGGGAGAGATCTAGGAAGATTGCTCTTTCAGATATGGAGGATGTACGACGCCACCTCCAGGAGCTATTGGCGAATGGCATCATTACAGAATCCCGTAGCCCATATGCATCTCCTATTGTGGTAGTATGTAAAAAGAGTGGAGAAATCCGAATGTGCATTGACTATCGTACCCTAAACCGACGCACCATAGCTGACCAGTACACCATGCCTCGGCTTCAAGATGCCCTAGACTGTTTGTTGGGGAGTCAGTGGTTCTCAGTTTTGGATCTCCGGAGTGGATACTATCAGATCCCACTAGAGGAGGAGGATAAAAAGAAGACAGCTTTCATATGTCCATTAGGCTTTTCTCAGTTTGAACGTATGCCACAAGGGATTTCAGGGGCCCCGGCCACGTTTCAGCAACTAATGGAAAAGGTTGTAGGAGACATGAACCTGCTGCAGGTCCTAGTTTATTTGCATGACCTTATTGTGTTTGGAAGAACTTTGGAAGAACATGAAGAAAGACTTTTTAAAGTGTTGGACAGGTTGGAAGCTTATGGACTAAAACTGTCAATTGACAAATGCCAGTTCTGTAGGACATCAGTGAAGTATGTGGGTCACATTGTATCCCAAGAGGGTGTAAGTACTGATCCAGATAAAATAAATGCACTCACTACATGGCCGTGCCACAGGAATTACCGTGAGCTCAAGACATTTCTAGGATTTAGTGGGTACTATCATAGATTTGTGAAGAATTATGCTGCCATTATAAAACCTTTGAACGACCTTACCAGGGGATACCCATCTAGCAAGAATAAAGCAAAGGCTAAGAGTAGAAGGGTAGCTACAAGGGCTCCTGCCTCGAGACTCTATGGCCCCTCAGAACATTTGGACCACGATGGGATGAGAAATGTGAAAGGGCATTTCGGGAAATCATCGATTGTCTAACGCATGTTCCAGTTCTCACCTTCGCTGACCCAGGCCAACCATTTATCCTACACACTGATGCTAGTTTGGAGGGGTTAGGGGCCGTACTGTACCAGGAAGCTGAAGGCCCAAAGAAACCTGTGGCCTTTGCCAGTCGAGGTCTATCGGATAGTGAGACCCGCTATCCTGCTCACAAGCTGGAATTCTTGGCTCTGGAATGGGCCATTACTGAGAAGTTTCGAGACTACTTGTATGGTGCTCAATTTGTGGTGTGGACAGACAACAATCCGTTGACTTACATGTTGACAAGTGCCAAACTGGATGCTACCGGACAAAGATGGGTAGCAGCCTTGGCTGACTATGAGTTCAGTATCCAATACAGATCTGGGAGAGGCAATGTAGATGCAGATGCATTATCGCGGCGTCCACAAGCATCGGACCCCACCGTAATTCCTGTGGAGGGGGTGAGAGCGATCTGCAGTGGAAATTATCAAGAACCTGAGGACCAGGGGAGCATGCATGGCTGTATGGCAGAAACTCTGGGCTTGCCCCCTGAAAGCGTGCCACCTGTCTCAGTGAACTATATTGTGCTAGACCAGTCCTCATTGCCGAGTCTCAATGCTGGTGATTGGCAAAAAGAACAGCTGAAAGATGTTGACATTTGCAACATGCTACTTGCCAAAAGAGGGGGGCGAAACCCTGCCACAGTGGCTCCATCTACCTCTGACTACAAACTGTTGTTGAGAGAATGGGGAAAACTTAAGTTGATTCAGGGAGTACTTCACCGGGTCACCATGGACTCGTTGCAAAAGCAGCGGATACAATTAGTGCTACCCAAAGACTTCAGAGTCCTGGCTATGAGGGCCTTACATGATGACTTTGGGCATCTGGGAATGGAAAGAACCTTGGAGCTCATTTGCAGCAGGTTCTATTGGCCTCGGATGGCAGAAGACGTTCGCCGAAAGTGTGAGTCTTGTGCTCGGTGTGTTCAGTGGAAAACTTTGCCCACTAGAGCAGCCTACCTGAAGAATATCACCAGCAGCAAACCCTTGGAGCTGGTATGCATTGACTTCCTGTCTTTGGAAGTAGACAGGAAGAATATGGGGAACATCTTGGTGGTGACAGACCATTTTACACGCTATGCACAGGCCTACCCCACGCGTGATCAGAAAGCTACTATGGTTGCCAGAGTGTTGTGGGAGAAATATTTTTCAGTATATGGCTTCCCGGCTCGGATACACTCTGACCAGGGATGTGACTTTGAGAGTCATCTCCTGAGGGAAGTGCTGAGGATGGCTGGGATTAAAAAATCCAGGACGACACCTTACCACCCGCAAGGTGACCCTCAGCCAGAGAGATTTAATCGAACTCTGTTGGATATGCTGGGAACTTTGCAACCAGAGCAAAAAGAAAACTGGAGTCAGCATGTAGCATTCTTGGTGCATGCCTACAAATCTACAAAAAATGATGCTACAGGTGTCACACCCTATCTCTTGATGTTTGGACAAGAACCCAGATTGCCCATAGACTTGTGTTTTGGTGTGTCTGAGGATGGAGAAAGCTATGAGACACATCAACAATATCTTTCACGACTGAAAGAGAAGCTGCAGAATGCATATCATCTAGCTACAGCAGCTGCACATAAGAACTCAGATAGAAACAAACATCGATATGATGCTAGGGTGCGGTCACAAGACCTCCAGCCAGGAGACAGAGTACTACTACGCAACCTGGGTGTTGTTGGCAAACATAAGATAGCTGACAGATGGAAGGCAATGCCTTACCTCATAGTGGAAAAGCTAAGAGATTTACCTGTCTACAAGATCAGACCTGAGGCAGGGCCAGGACAAGTGAAGACGGTCCATAGGAACCTCTTGCTACCTGTGGGAGAATTGGTGGGTGCCCCTGATGGAATGGACCATGATAAGGAACTAAGGCAAAACAGAGACTCTGGGCCGGTTCCACCACCCAACATGAGCTGTAGATCCTCAGGGGCTAACCTGCCTTTACTGGGTGCATCTGAGAGTGAGTCAGAAGAAGAGGATACTCCAGCAGTATACTCTAGGATGGAGACCAGATCACAGGCCCGATCAAAGGAACTCGGTGAGACTTCCAGTTTCTCAGCTCTGAACCCCATGGCTGAAGCATTCAGGCCTGTTGCTGAGGCACCCCCACTGACAACAGAGCCAGGATGGGATATGGCATTGACCCCACCAGCATTCCCTGACCTTGAGGATGCTCAACAGACAGCTGATGATACAGCTAGGCTATTGGACAGTAGTGACACCCAAGCAGCTGGTGTCACTAGTACTTTGGATCTTCCAGAACTGGAGCAAGAAATGCAGAAATGACAGCTGAGGGACCCAACAAGGAAGCTGCACCAGCATTGGCCCGAGAGGACGTTCCCACAGCCCCTGAACAACCTATTCTCAATAGGCGAGACAGAGTTATAAAACTGGTCAGCAGGTTAACTTATGAGGCACCTGGGGTAAATAGTGAGGAAGTAATACACCTAGCACACCGACTTGTGGCAGCTATTGTAGGTTTCCTCAGACCCTTTGGGAAGAACCCATGTGGATGGAATAATCTGGAGCATGATTTGCCGGGACGACAAATTCTCGGCTGGGGGGAGGCTGTAAGGATGTAAGCAAGGTTAGGAATCTGAGAGCCTCTCTTGCTTAGCAGCTAAGTAGGGAGGGGGGCCACTGATTTACCTGTGCTTGGTATTTGCATGACACTCAGCATAATTTCACCCAGAGGCTGGGCATGATGGAAGTTGGTATGTGTGACTGGTTCAAATCCTCTAAATCTGGTGTTTTATCGGAAGGGGGAAAGGAGATATTGCTCTTTCATGATATGCCACCCTTTGATTGTATATCTGTTATTGACCAAGGAGCTGATGGAAAAGTCACCATCAGCAATAGAGAACTTGGAAAAGTGAGCAACCCTAGTTTTCAGAATTGTAAAATGAGGTGGGGAGGGGTGTGAGTACTAGCTCTGCTGGAGCTGTGCCTTAAGTCAACACCTATTTCCCCACCCATTGTTAAAGAATAGACCTAAAGATTCCTTGTAGAGGCTCTATTGTTATTTTGGTTGAGCTGGAATCACCAGGGAAACAGAAACTTCCCAGCGAGCTGAAATCACTAAGAGCAGACAGCAGGCAGAGCCAGTGGACAGCAGGTGTGACCAGCGGGCGGTGTGGCTGAGCCAGCGGACAGCAGGTGTGACCAGCGAGCGGTGCGGCGGAGCCAGTGGACAGCAGGCGGAGCCAGTGGACAGCAGGTGTGACCAGCGGGCGGTGTGACCAGAGGTCAGCGGCAGAGCCGGCGGACCCAGACAGCATCTGCGGACAGTGGGTGTGAGTGGCCAGTGGGTGGTGTGAGCAGACCTTGAGGTGGCAGAGGACAATTGGAGGGGAGGACTGAGGGCTGACTCCCGCTCCTCCCTTAGTGGTGGAATGAGTTCTGTCTATTGGGTTTTGTGGGAATCTTTGCACTGTATCCCAACCAGTGCTGCGTTTTGATGTTGCCTTTATATAGTCTTTATTAAACCTTTTATGTGCTACACTCAGACTGGTGCTTGCGAGCGGGGAAGTATTGCCCTTCTAGGGTGCCCAGGGGGTGATGTGTAATTTCCCAGAAGACTGGATGGGGGCTCCAGCCAATTGTTGGTGTAACATTATTTGGGAACCCCTAGAAACAGAACCCAGTCCTTTGCTGCTGCTGTCACGGCCTGGCAAAGGGGTTACACTTAATTTGACTTAGTTACTACCACTCCCTACTACCACGTCTTAGGCTATATCTACACTGGCAAGTTAGTTTGAATTAAGGAAGCTTAATTCCAACTAATTTAAGCCTTGGCTACAGTAGGCTTTGATTAGTTTGAATTAAGGGCATCCTTAATTCGAACTAATAAATTTGAATATTCTATTTGAACTAAGGGTTAATTCAAACTAGTTAGTTCGAATTAACCAATGTGGCTATGTTAGTTCGAACTAATTGCTTAGTTCGAACTAACCGGCCCATAGAACTCAATGCAATTCGGTAATTAGTTGCTTAATTTGAACTAATTTTATTTTTTTTAGCATGTCTACACTCAAAAATTAAGTCCACTTAAAGGGGACCCTGCCAAATCGACTTAGAGCATTCACACTGGATGCCTAAGTCGACTTGTAGGGGCTAGGTGGACCTGGGACTGGCCCATGGTGGTGGTGGGGGGGCACCCCTTGCCAAGTACCAGGGGGCTCAACATTTGCCCCATGGTACCTGGGTACAATGGGGGCTGAGCAGGACAAGGACAGGGGCAGGGTATAGGAGCAGAGTAGCCAGGGCTCTGTCCTGCCCTGTGGGGGGGCACACCAGGCTCTACCTGTGCCAGCCACCCTGGCAGGGAGGGCAGTGGGGGAGCCCTGGAGCCCTTTAAGTCAAGTTAAAGTCTATTTAGGGCTAATCTGCATCTACATTGGCTAAATCGACTTAATAAAGTCGATGTAGCCAGTAGAGTTGACTGTATACTAGGTTTTATAATGTCAACTTTAATTTTCCTTAAATCGACTTAAGCTGCTGTTTAAGTCGATTTAAGGAAAATGTAGTGTAGACGCAGATTAAATTAAATCGATTTAAGCAAGATTAAATCAATTAAATGTGTAAGTGTAGACACACCCTGAGTGACTGCTCTAACTACCAAGTTATGGGCTAAGTGGGTGTCACATTTTAACTAGAAATTCCATCCTGGACCTGATTCCAAAGGGGTAGCCACGTTAGTCTAGTTCAACAAAGCAAACAAGGAGTCTGCACTTTTAAAGGCTAACAAATTTATTTATTTCAAGAGCTTTTGTGGAAGAAAATCCCATTTCATCAGATGCTTGGAGCTTCAAGTGTCTGATGAAGTGGTATTTTCTCCCACAAAAGCTCATGCAATAAATAAATTTGTGAGTCTTTAAAAGTGCCAAGAGACTCCTTGTTTGTTATCCTGGACCTGAGAAAACTATTCCAACTAAACTTTAGTCAAACCCAGTATGTTCGCACACAAAGTTTCACTTTCAACAAATTGGTATTTCCGAATGAAACAAACAAAGAAAAACAATAACAACAACAAAAATTGTTGATGAGAAATTACAATACTTGGTTAGCTTACTGGTTCAATACTTGTAGTTTTCTTAGACAATTTGGCTATGTCTACACTGGAAAAGTGGTCAACTTTTGTTAAATCACTGATTGAGCATCTCTAGCTGCTGGCTAATGATCAACAGAGGACTCCCATAGGGTGACTCGGAGAAGTGCTGACTTCAATTCAAAAAGTTTGGAATCATTGTGTGGCCTTTGCTAATTTGCAATAGTGGCTGGAAAACCTATTATAAATTCTTGACAGCCACATTTAACTGACCCTTAAACAGGTGTGATTCTGCAGAAAGGTCAATCAGAATTCTAGAACCTGTAGTCAAATGAGCACATGGATTGCCCCTTTGCTGCTTCTAAAGGCTATTAGAAAGTATGTAAAGGAGTTTCAGCCACAGCTGGTTCTGACGCAAGATACATGTAATCCAGTAATGTTTTTCTGAAAATGGCCAGAAACAGATAATAAAGAGAAGGCAGATACGAAATAATTTATTCCCTCATATATTCTCTCCCTGATCTCTAATCTGTAAAACACTGATTTAAGTAAATGCTTCATAATATTCTTTGTATTGTCCACCATCATCTTCATTAGAAATTCTAAAATCTTGTTTTGGGTGTTTTTTCTAACCGCAGCTGCACACTGAGCAGAGGTTTTCCTCGAGTTATCTACAGAGAGTCCCAGGATCCTTTATTGGGTCAATAAGATTAATTTAAACCTTGCAAAATGAATAGCTTAAATTTGTCCCTCGCTGTGTATCACTTTCCATTTACTAGCAATTAATTCCATTTACTATTTCATTCACCTAACTCAGGTCAGTTTGAAATTCTTCACAGTTCTCACTTGTCTTTATTAGCCTAAAAATAACTTTATCACCTACACAGTTTGCACCTACCCAATCATCTTTTATCCTTTTTGAGATTGCTGTTAAATATATTAAACAACATGGAACCTAGCTCAGAACCCCTACTGTTAACTTTTGGCAAAGATGAGAACTGCTTTCTGTCTCCTAGCCAATAGATCCAAGGCAATACTTACCGATGTCTTACAATCTCTTATCTCATGACTACTTAGCTTTTTTACTGTGGGATCATATTGAAAGCCTTTTGAAACTCTAAATAGATTATCTCAACCTACATAATTGTCATCCTACTAACTACATTAGTGACATGTTCAAAAAATTTTAAAAGCTTAGTAGGACATGGTTTTCATTTCAGAAACTCTACCAGTTAGAGAGAAACAGATCATGATCTTCCAAGGGTTTTTTTTTTATTATTATTCTGTTTTTAATTATCATTTCAACCAACTTGCAATACATAGGTATAAGTTATACAAGTTTCTAATTTTCTGGATCATCCTGAAGAATTTTTTAAAATACACACACACAATTTTCTACCCTCCAGTGTTTTGGAGTTCTGGCTGGTTTTAATGAGACACTGCAAATTTTTATTAAAAGCTCAGCCACTTTGTATTTTAGCCTTCAGTGCTATTAGACATGCAACATGTGGGTCAGAAGATTTATTACTTTTCATTATCAGTTTGCTTCGGCACTTCTTCATCTGACATCTTAGTCTTCAGTAATACCTCATTTATATTATCAGAAAAGGTTAAGATTCAGTATCTCCACAACATCCTAAACAGTAAAGACTGACACAAAGAAATCATTTAGCTTCTCAGCAATATTTTTATCTGCCTTGATTGATCTGTTATGAAATTATGATACTTAGCCATTTTAAGATACCTAGACATTCTATGTTAGCATGAGTAGACAATAGTTTAGCTTAGCATAAGTGAGCAACAGTACTGAAGCCTTAGGCCATGGGAAGGCAAACTTCTAACCCCATACCCCTCTGGAGTCCGAGAAGCTTTAAGAGATGCAAACATCTTGCTTTGAAAGGAAACAAAGACCCCTGGAAACCATAAATCTATTAGCGATAAGGTAAAGAAAACATATATGATGAGGACAGGACCATAAAGAATGAAACAGACATCCTGCTGCAGGAAAAAGTAAAGATAAACACAAATGATGAGGACCAGACCAAGAAGGGTAAAGGCCAGGCCAGGCGCAGTTGAAAACCTACGAATTTGACCTATCGTTAATTGGACAACGTCATAATCAACGGGTGTACCTGGGCAGTCTTTGAGGGGGTTAATCAACAATAAAATGTGCAAACACAAGCCTGTGGGTGTGCTCCTACCCTGCGTGGTACTGGAGTAACCCATCTGCAGATGCTAAATAAACTCTAAACAATTTCCTTATACAGGAGACGGGTCCTTCTTTAAGCTGTGAGGTAATCGAGCCACGGAGCGACTCCCTCTTGGGTGAGGGGCCCCCTAGTCGCGTCCGTAACAGTTGTCTGGCGACCGCGGCAGAACTCTCGCCAATTGTCTCTTCGGTCTGGAGCCCGTCTCAAAGGACATTCACAGGCACGCCAAACGGAGCTTTTGTACTCCGAGGATCTCCAGAGGAGGGAGCCCCGGACTGGTGAGTACAACCTAGTCTCCAAGGGGTACTAAATTCTGGACTTAAATTTTGGGTTATTTAAGAGCGCTCTGGGAGCTGGAAGCCCCCCCCATCCAGGACTAAGGACAGAGTCAAGACGCCCCGAGGCTTCGGCTTCGAAAGCAAGTGGGCTCTGTCTGCAGCCTGTGAATGGTGCAGGGAAAGAAAGAGGAAAAGTCTAGACTAATTCTGGGTTCGAGTCCCAGAAGGAAAATTCCAGGGTTTGAGTCCCGGTGGAATTTGACAGGCCAGAGAGTCCAGGTTCGAGTCCTCAGGCATTGTTTGGGGGACGCCCCTTGCCGAGGTGTTAGAAAATTGGAAAAGGATAGATGGGACAACAGGTCTATCCAAGAAGCATGCAATAAATCTCTGCAGGGAAAATTGGCCGGCATATACTAGGAGTCAATGGCCCCAGGAGGGATCATTCTGAGAGCCCACTTTACAGGCTCTCCGAAAGGCCCTAGAAGATCGAAATCCCAGTCAAGTTAAGTATTGGTATGTGTGGGATAATTGGGCATTCGCAAGAAAAAAGGAATTAAGCAGGAAGGAAAAGCCAGGAAACTTTAAATGGAGTACTCCCCCAGCTGCCGCTGTGCTTGAGGAAAGCATTCCTCCCTATGCTCCCCTGCTCTACCCCCCTCCCTGTCCTGTCACTAATCTCTCACCTCCTCAACTCCCGGCTGTTCCTTTAATAGCACCTCTAGAAGCAGTCCCTTTATGTGACTCTGTGGGAGATGTTGTGATTTGTCATGTTCACAGACCGTGGCAGCCTGAAATGTTGATAGAATGGGCTAGTAAACTGACCAGATTGCACGAGGATTCAGAAAAGGCTAGCAAAGTGTTTAGAGCAATTTGTTTGGATTATAAGGCTAATTGGCAGGATGTTAATATCTTGTTAAGAGAATTGTTCCAAAAGGAGGAAAGACAGCAGATCAAGGCAGAAAATGTACAGTGGTCTATGACTGATTACCTAGGAAGGCTAAGAGAAATGTTGGAGCGATTTGGGGGAATGGCTGGTGATGGCTTGAATGAGAAACAGGCTGTAGCGTTATTCGTGGATCAAGCGGCTCCAGATATTCATTCTCACTTTTTGGAGTCAGCACCAGGGTGAAGGGTGGAATCATTGGACTAGGTTTTAGAAGTAGCAATTAATGTGTTTGATGGCAGAGATGATAGGAAGAAAGTGGAAAGGGAAGGGAGCTGGAAAAGAAAAAGGAGGATAAGAAGCAGGCTAGGAAGGAGGAGGCCACTCTTTTAGCAGCAGCCTTGTCCCAACAGTTTAAATCTGAACCTGGGTTTCCCCGACGGGGAAGAGGCCGAGGGATGACCCGTGGCCGGGGGCGAGGTGGGATCAATTCAGGTCCCTATACTAATTTCCCCAAATTCCCAGCACTCAGCAACTGTCACTATGGTGGCCAGCCTCGGCACTGGAAAAGGGAGTGCCCCGTAAGACCTAGAGGCCCAGGGGAATTGTGGCCACCCCAGACACAGGGGCAGGATATGTCTGTTACCTCCCCTCAACAATGACAGGAGGAAGGGAGATCGGATAAACCGATGGGGGTTATGGCCATGTGGGAGAGGAATGGAGGAATGGAGGGTAAAATTAAAGGAATTTTAGGCAATCGTGAGGTATCCCTGTTAATTTATACTAGTGCAACTCTGTCATTAATAAATTTCATCCCACCGAGCGGTTTATCTAATGAAAGGGTCTATGTGTCGGGGGTATTGGGGAAGCAGACTTTGGCAATCACTCACCCTACCCTCTTACAGATCAGACCTGTGTCAGTTAAAGGCAGATTTGTGTACAGTCCAGATACATCTACTTGCTTGGTGGGGAGGGATTTACTACCTTTGTTGAAGACTCATATTACTTTTGATTCCAAAGGGCAAATGAATTTACTAATAGGGGTGGTTGAAACAGTCCCTTTAGAACGACAGCAAAAAGACACAGGACCTGTGGACTTGGAACAGGTACCAAAAGGTTTTTAGGCCACCCGATCTAGTGAAACTGGATTGTTACACATGGCTCCTGTGGACATCCCTTTGAGACCAGGGATCATTCCTCCCTCTATAAAGCAATACCCTATTCCTCTGGAAGCAAAAGAAAGTATTGGGGCCCAAATAAAGGAATTTTTGGAAAAGGGGATATTAGTACCTTGTGTATCACTGTTCAATACACCTATATTACCCATTAAAAAACCTACTAAGGAGGGAGACAAGCCTGTATATCGGTTTGTACAGGACCTACGGGTGGTAGACTCTTGTGTGATCAATCCCAATCCAGTGGTAGCAGACCCCTCATTAATACTCACCAAAATCTCGAGTTGTGCACAATGCTTTTCTGTAATAGATCTCAAGAATGCCTTCTTTAGCGTACCCCTTTCCCCTGCCTCCCAGAAGCTGTTTGCATTCACTTGGGAGGGCAAGCAACTTTCCTGGTCTAGGCTTCCCCAGGGCCTATCCAGTTCTCCCACTCTGTTTTCCAGAGCACTCCAACGGGATTTGGAGCAGATATGTTTACTGGGTAATTCTGTTCTGGTATCTTATGTTGATGACCTACTAATTGCAAGTGACAGTTATGAAGTATGTTTACAGGATACACGTGCACTGTGTCAGCAACTATATGAGAAAGGGCACCTAGCATCATCATCCAAGGTACAGCTGTGCCAGCCAGAGGTAAAATTCTTGGGTATGATAATTGGAGGAGGGTATCGTAAGCTAGACCCAGACAGGGTAAAAGCCATCGCAGACTTGCCTACCCCTAGAACAAAGAAACAGGTTAGAAGCATATTGGGGATGGCAGGGTTTTGCAGACACTGGGTTCCCAAGTTTGGTGAAATAGTAAGACCTCTAATAGATGCTACCAAAGAAGAAAATGAAACTATAAAATGGACTACAGAGAGGGAGCAAGCTTTGGTTAGGTTAAAGAATTGCTTAACATCAGCGCCAGTTCTGGGCCTACCTGATTACAAGCAGCCTTTTAATCTGTATGTCTGTGAAAGAAAGGGAGTAGCTAATGGGGTCTTAACTCAGGCCTTTGGGTCCCGTCAAAGACCTGTAGCTTATTGGTCCGTCCAGCTGGATGCGGTCATGAGGGGCCAAACTCAATGCCTGAGAGACCTCGCAGCAGCTGCACAGCTAATGCAAAAGGTGAAGCCAGTAACATTGCACCAACCAGTGACGGTGTGGACTGCCCATTCGTTAGAAAATCTGTTGCAGCATCTGCAGTTGTTCTTCTCCCACCAGAGAACGACTAGGTATGAACTAATTCTCTTGGAAGATCCACAGGTTACTCTTAAAAGGTGTAGTGGACTCAATCCGGCAACATTGCTGCCACATCCTGACCTGCTTGGAGAGGAACCACGACATGATTGCTTGCAGGTTTCACTGATGCAACATAAGCCCAGAGAGGATTTACAGGACACTCCTCTGGAACATCCAGACGCAGTCCTCTTCACTGATGGGTCCTCCTTTTATCAGAACGAGATACGAAGAAGTGGGTATGCAATCACAACCACTTCATACACCGTGGAGGCAGAGGCTCTCCCTGGACACCTTAGCGCTCAAGCAACGGAGTTAATAGCTTTAGCACGGGCATGTCACCTTGCCAAAGGTAGAGTGATAACAATTTACATTGACTCTAAGTACGCTTGGGGTGTATGCCATGCCACAGGGCAACTCTGGAAGGAAAGGGGTCTACTAACCTCTGCGGGAAAAACAATAAGTAATAAATCAGAAATATTAGCCCTCATGGATGCTATCCACCTCCCACTAAAACTGGCTATAGTACATCACCCAGCCCATAAAAGAATAGAAACTGAACTAGCAATGGGAAATTATCTGGCGGATCAAGCTGCTCAGACGACTAGTGACTGCCTTTTGGGAAGTGTAAGCCTCCTTGAAATTAACTCAGCCAGTTATGACAATTTGACTGAAAAGAAAACATGAGAATGGGAAAGCTCATGCGATTAATAAATCTGTTAGTCTTTAAAAGTGCCACAAGACTCTGTTGTCTTTCGAAAGTTACTGTTGAATATCTTACAGTGGTATCATGAAAAGGGGCACTCCAGCAGTCAAGCATTGGCCGAGTGGGTTACACGAGACTGGGTAGCCCCTGGAGTGTTCCCTGCAGCAAAAAGAATAGTGCTATCTTGTTCAACTTGTGTGTTGTATAATCCAAGGGACCTCCAACCCATCTGTTGGGAACCAGGCCCTGGAGCTACTTTCCTTTCCAATGAATCCAGGTGGACTTTGCCAACATGCCTTCTTGTCGAGGTAACAAGTATATGTTGGTCTTTGTTGATCAGCTGACCAGATGGCCTGAAGCCTTTGCTGTAAGACAAGCCACTGCCCAGGTGGTAGTCAAAGCCCTGCTGAAGGAGATTGTGCCTAGGTTTGGAATACCAGAGGTTATAGACTCGGACAGGGTTAGTCACTTTGTCAACTCATTATTACACCATTTATACCAAGCCTTGGGTATACAAGAACAGCTACACACACCATTCCACCCTCCGTCTTCTGGACAGGTGGAAAGGATGAATAGAACTCTCAAGACTAAAATTGCTAAACTCTGCTCTGAAACAGGTTTAAAATGGGTAAATGCGCTACCTTTAGTGCTGTGGGACGTTAGGAACTCCCCCAGGCAGCCGTTAGGTCTCACCCCAGCAGAGGTATTATTTCGGAGAAGTTTAGCCACGCCTGGAACATTTCTTCCAGCCCGGACCAGCCTCTTGAATGGTGATGAAGCCCTTGCTCAATTTGTTTTAAAGCTCCAAGCCCACTTTAGGGAGATGTTACCTTATGTTAGGGAAAGACAATCAGTCGATCCAGGAATAAAAGTGCATGATTTTAAGGAAGGGGATTGGATATATGTAAAAAACTGGAAAACTGGGGATAAATTGGAACCCAAATGGGAGGGACCATATCAGGTCTTATTAACCACTACCTTTGCTTTAAAAATAGCAGAGAAGGATTCGTGGATACACCATGCCCATGTGAAGCGAGCTCCACCCAACTTTACCTCTCAGGACACAGAGACTTGCCAGCATCCAGACACCAGCTTGAAGTTGTTCACCACGGCCTAGGGGCCTTCAACGCACAGAGTTGCATAATTTGAGCACATGATTGTTCAAGGGTGGACACCATTGGAAATCTTTGTTGTTTGTATGCCCATGGGTGTATCTGTGTTAATTGTTGTTATATTATTCTGTTATTGGAGGTATTATGTTTGTCTTGCAGTGGCAGAGTGATGACAGCCTGAATATGACTCCAGAGCCAATTGGAAACCGCTTTTAGTAATTGTGTAACTTACTAAAATAAGTTACAAAAAGAAAATGGGGGATTGTTATGAAATTATGATACTTAGCCATTTTAAGATACCTAGACATTCTATGTTAGCATGAATAGATAATAGTTTAGCTTAGCATAAGTGAGCAACAGTATTGAAGCCATAGGCCGTGGGAAGGTAAACTTATAACCCCATACCCCTCTGGGGTCCGAGAAGCTTTAAGAGATGCAAACATCTTGTTTTGAAAGGAAACAAAGACCCCTGGAAACCATAAATCTATTCGTGATAAGGTAAAGAAAACATATATGATGAGGACAGGACCATAAAGAATGAAACAGACATCCTGCTGCAGGAAAAAGTAAAGATAAACACAAATGATGAGGACCAGACCAAGAAGGGTAAAGGCCAGGCCAGGCGCAGTTGAAAACCTACGAATTTGACCTATCGTTAATTGGACAACGTCATAATCAAGGGGTGTACCTGGGCAGTCCTTGAGGGGATTAATCAACAATAAAATGTGCAAACACAAGCCTGTGGGTGTGCTCCTACCCTGCGTGGTACTGGAGTCACCCATCTGCAGATGCTAAATAAACTCTAATCAATTTCCTTATACAGGAGACGGGTCCTTCTTTAAGCCACGAGGTAATCGAACCACAGAGCGACTCCGTTTTGGGTGAGGGGCCCCCTAGTCACGTCCGTAACAGATCTCTTCAATCCCTTGTGATCCAGTGGTCCCATCAATTGTTTTTCAGGCTTCCTGCTTCTGATATAATTTTTTAAAAAAATCTTTTTTATAAGATTAGTGTTAGGGTCAGATTTCCAAATGTTGAAGGATTTCTCAAAAGCATATTGGTTTATTCCTCACCTTCTTGTTTCATTTATTTTTCCTTGTCTTCCTGATTTCTTTTACATTATTTAATGATGTACCATGAAGTTCCAATAAATGTACTGTCTTCTGTTGAGTAAAAGTAATAAAGTATTATTAATATGTGACCATACTACAATATGTCATTACTAAATCTACAGGGGAAAGGAAGTGAAGACTCTGGGGCTATGTCTACACTTGTAAGTTAGTTCAAATTAAGAAAGCTTAATTCGAACTAACTTAAGCCTTGGCCACACTAGGCTTTCATTAGTTCGAATTAAGGGCTTTCTTAATTTGAAGTAATAAATTTGATTGCTTAGCTCGAACTAACCCTTAATTCAAAATAGTTAGCTCGAATTAAGTCAATGTGGCCATATTAGTTCCAACTAACTGCTTAGTTTGAACTAATCGACAGATTGACCTTTATGCAACTGATTAATTCGAACTAAACGAGGCTATGTCTACACTAGAAAATATAGGTCGACTTTAACTAAGTCGACTTAACTAAGTCGACTTTAAGTTGACTTAGTTAAGTCAACTTAGTGAGTCTACACCTAAATTTTAAGTCGACTTTGGGGAGAACTTACAAAGTCGACCTAGAGTGTCCACACTGGATGCCTAGGTCAACTTCTAGGGGCTGGGGGGACCTAGGGCAAGTCCACGGGGGCAGCGGGGCACCCCTTGCTCAATGCCAGGTGGCTCAGCCTTTGCCCTATTGTACATAGGTACAATGGAGCAAAAGGGGACAGGGACCCTGGCAGGGACTATGGGCAGGGTGGGCAGGGCTCTGCCCTGCCCTGTGGGGGGCGATGTCAGGCTCCCCCTGTGCCCCTCCCCTGACATAGAGGGCATTGGTGTAGTCCTGGGGTAGCCCAAAGTTGACTTAGGACTACCCCACATCTACATCAGCTTAAGTCGACTCTAGGGAATCGACTTAAGCCCTAAGTCGACCTAAAACTAAGTTTAATAAAGTCGACTTAATTTTCATTAAGTCGACTTTATTTTCCTTAAGTCAACTTAAGCAGCTTGCTTAAGTTGACTTAAGGAAACTGTACTGTAGATGCAGGGTAAATTAAGTTGAGTTAAGAAAGCTTAAGTCGACTTAATTTACAAGTGTAGATGCAGCCCAAGTGCCCCGTATGGACATGCTAGTTTGAACTAGCATTCTAGCAGGTCATGTTAGTTCGAATTAAGTTAATTCGAACTAACTAAAATTAATTCGAATTAGTTAGTTCGAATTAACTAATTTGAGCTAACTTTTGTAAGTGTAGACATAGCCTTGGAGATTATAAATTGTGCAGACTATCAACAGTCTACAGTATTATTTGGGTTAGTAATTTCTGCTTCTCCATGAAGTCTATTAGGAACTTGAACATGGTCAATCTGTTTTACATGGAAGGTACTCTGATAATATGAGTAACACTATAAGACTATAAAATAGATAGTCTAATTAAAAAGTCTATAGTGAATTCAAGTTCTCCTGTATTATCAAGGTTCTTAGAGTTATAGTTTTTAAAACAGTTGCCAATACTAAAAACAAATAAAAAATATATTCTTGGAAATGGTCGATAGTTTTTTTTTAATTTTACTTCATCTACAATTTTAAATACTCACTACCCTCGAAAAGCAAATTGTTTTATATGCCTATACCATTAAATTATAAGACTATGGGAGTTTGATTGGTTTCAATTCTTGATTAACTACACAGCAGGGAATTAACAGCTGTAACTCTGTGAAAAGTATGAGTTCTATTATAAAATTAACATTTGCTGACTCCAGTAATATGGTATATATAGGTCAATTTCATCATCAGTCTTTAGCACTGTGTAATAATTGCTAACTATTCATAATCATATTGTGAGCAATCTAATCTGTTAAAACCTTCATTAGATGGTACGTAGAAAAATATCTGTCTTAAAAAATTATGGCTTTAGAACAACAAAATATCACAGCCAGTATGTATTCAAATAAAAAAATGTAAAATATAACAATAACTTTTTTTGAATTATGCAGCATTGTATGTGTGAAGATCTTGTAGCACTTAAAAATGTTAATTAAGTTCCTTTGCACTCTTGTAAAGTACACAAAGTACTTTTAAAAATCAATATACTATATTAATAATACATTAAAACATAGCATAGCTCCCACAGTTGTTTTGGGTTTTTTTTCTAAGAAAGGAAAAATGAAATCTCTTGTATCACATAACTTTTGCGGGTACTATGGAAAATAATGAAAAATGATAGACTCAATCTCTAAAATATGATACAAATGGAAACAACCAAACATGAGGCTATATATTATATCATTATTAATTTAAATCTAGGAGCTATTTTACAAAGAGGACAAACCTGTTACATTATTATCTGCAAACTAGCATACTTCCTTCACCACAATCGTACCAAAAAATCATACTCTGCTAGCTAAGGAAAAATTGAAAATAAAACTCTAGCAGCATGGGGTTTTCTAATGGAGATCTCATATAACTGCTAGAGTGGGCTAAAGCAACAACATATAACAACAGTACTTTATTACATTTCCACAGATGAATATTGCAAGTGGGCTATAAATCACAGGAATACTATTAAATCTTTACAGTGTATTGAATATTTACAAAAGTTGAAGGCGAAAAGCAACCAAAAACCAGATTGTGCTGCTTATGGGCATTTAGGCACTGAAATACATATTCTATGTGTTTAGCAATATTTTTCAGAGCAGTTCAGGCTGTTGGCTTCTTGTATGTTTTGGCAGTGCATTCTTCCAGACAGAGCACTTCATTTCTGCATTTTAGTTTGAAAGCGTTGGCATGCAGCTGACCCTTTGGTAGTTCTAGCACTCTGCTGGCTCTGAGCTGCCTGATAAGCAGCAAAAGGGACTGAAGATTTGATTGCATGACAAAAGACTATATAATGTGAATGCTGTCAAGCGGCAGAAGATGGAGGCAATAAAAAAAAAGTCTGAGATTAAAAGCTTCTCCACATATTTCTGGCCCATTGGAGAAAAGAATGCTAAAAGGATATAAAGCAAGTATATAATCTAGGGCAAGATTTTATAGGTATGATTCTATGAAAAGATTATCTTGACAAGTTTCTCATCATCATTTTGACAACAGACCTAGAGAAACTGTGAGTCATTGAGTCCAAGCTTTCTCCAATTTAAATCTTCTAGGCTACAGAAGATGATGATCATCAATATTCAAGTATACCCTTCTGTTATATTTTTGCCTTTCTCTTTAATTGATATAAAGGCCTGTTAATATAGATACTACTCAAGGTTTGAAATGTGGCACTAATGCCAATTTTACAGATGCAGCATTATGGACTTTTCAATTGTAAAACTAAATAATCTTTTCAGAAATCTAACTAAGAACTAAGAAGGACAGCTAGGTTACAATAAGGAAAAGGAATTTTCCTGTATCATTATGCTATCTGTATTGGAAAATATTAATGTGAGATGAAGACAAGACATGCAGTGTAACAATATTAATTTCAATGTTATACAAAAGTCTATATTTACACATAGCACTAGATGTAGTGTTGGACATTGTAGACTTGTCAGAGAATGAGTTGAATTCTTTTTGGTTTGGAAATGTAAGATATGTAATACATCTTCCAAAAAAGGAAGTTTTTACTAAAATAGCTCATTGTATGGCTATGTTGGAAGGAAGACAGAGAGACTGGCTAAGGTTCAATTAGGCCACAACTTTCCTAAAATATCTCAGAGTTCATGAAAGATAAAATTGTACTGTACAGGTAATTCCATAATCATGAACATATATTTGGGGAGGAGGGCTGGGTATTTGAAGCCCTCCATTTAGCCACCCTGATCCTCAAGCAACCCATTCCTCACCACTTAAATGAGGGTAAAGGATATTATAGGGAAAAGTGACTTCCCTGCCATACCAGTCATAACAGCTCCCACCATGTTTATGCTCCATTAAAGAATATCCCATTAAATCCTTTCCAAATCAATTTTATCTGGTCACCTAGGCTGCGTCTACACTGGTAAATTAAGTCGACTTAAGCTTGGCTTAAGTCGACTTAATGTGCCCTGCGTCTACACTACAATTTGCTTAAGTCGATTTAAGGAGAATAAAGTTGACTTAATGAAAATTAAGTCGACTTTATTAAACCACCTTTCTACTCAACCTAAGGCTTAATTCGACTTTCTAAAGTCAAATTAAGCAAGTGTAGCCCTGGGGTAGCCCTAAATCGACTTAGGGCTACCCCAGGACTACACCAATGCCCTCCCTGCCAGGGGGGGCAGAGAGGGAGCTTGGCATGCCCCCCAAAGGGCAGGGCATGTGGGCACAGTGTGACACTGTCTGGATTTAGGGAAGCATTTATGATATTATTTTCTATGGATATCTCATAAATGCTAAAATCCATATTTGCTATAATCCTATAATCCAATTTGCCAGGTGATATGGTCCCAGGGAGTAAACTGATGAGCCAGTAAGGATACAATGGTTGTATTCTTTATGTCCTCATCAGGATACTCCCTGGGACCATTCTACCTGGAAAATTCCTAAACATTAAGGAGACAATGGTTGTTCACACCCTCCCGTCTAAAACATTTCTCCAGAACGACACAAGTTAAAGTATGGATATAACATCAAATTCTTAACTTCTAATCAAAATAGAATTCCTAGACATACACTATATAATCATTCCCAGCAAATGACTACCTTTCTATTGACACCAAACATGACATAGTTCCTATGGATTATAGCATTTATGAGATATCCATAGAAAATAATATCATAAATGCTTCTCTAAATCCAGACAGTGTCACACACAGGGCTCTGCCCTGCCATGGTCCCTGTCCCCCTTTGCCCCATTGTACACAGGGGGGGCATCCCCACCCACCACCGTGGACCTGCCCAAGGTCCCCCTAACCCCACAATGTCGACCTAGATCATCCAGTGTGGACGCTCTAGGTCAACTTTGTAAGTTCCCCTTTAAGTCGACTTTAATTTTAAGTGTAGACACACTAAGTCAACTTAACTGAGTCGACTTTAAGTCGACTTAGTTAAGTTGACTTAGTTAAAGTCAATTTAAAAGTGCAAGTGTAGACATAGCCCTACTGACTACCTGCACCACTGGATATCCACCAAAAGCTTACATAATGAATTACAACATGATTGCCTTCCACTAAGTCCCCAGCCCACTGGCTGCCTCTACACTGGTAAATTAAGTCGACTTAAGCTTGCTTAAGTTGACTTAATTTACCCTGCGTCTACACTACAGTTTTCTTAAGTCGACTTAAGCAGCTTGCTTAAGTCGACTTAAGGAAAATAAACTCGACTTAATGAAAATTAAGTCAACTTTATTAAACCTAGATTTAATTAGACTTGAGGCTTACTTCAACTATTTAAAGTTGAATTAAGCCAGTGTGGACATGGGGTAGCACTAAGTCGACTTAGGGCTACCCCAGGACTACACCAATGCCCTCTCTGCCGGGAGAGGGGCCCAGGGGGAGCCTGGCATGCTCCCCAAAGGGCAGGGCAGAGCCCTTTGTGATGCTGTCTGGATTTAGGAAAGCATTTATGGTATTATTTTCTATACATATCTCATAAATGCTATAATCCATAGGAACTATGTCATGTTTGTAATCAATTGAAAGGTAGTAATTTGCTGGGAATGATTATATAGTTTATGTATAGGAATTGTATTTGTATTAGAAGTTAGGAATTTGGTGTTATATCTATACTTTAACTTGTGTGATTCTGCGTAAAGACCCGAGACAGGCTGTCTACAACCATTGTCTCCTTAATGTTATGGAAGCTGCCAGGTACAATGGGCCCAGGGAGTAACCTGATGAGCCATTAAGGACACAATGGTTGTATTCTTTATGTCCTTAATGTCTCAGTGGTCCTGGCTAAGAGGGAGCGTGGGGCTCCCTTCTCCCCATGACCCGCGCTCCAGCTGCCGCAGCTGGAGCATGGGTCCCAGGGAGAAGGGACCACGGGGCTTCCTTCTCGCCAGGACAGGTCTCGGCGAGAAGGAAGCCCCGCGGTCCCTTTGGCTATGTCTACACTGGGTAATTTAAGTCGACTTAGTGTGTCTCCACTTAAAAATAAAGTCAACTTAAAGGGGAACTTAAAAAGTCGACCTGAGCATCCACACTGGATGCTCTATGTTGACTTTGTCGGGCTAGGGGGATCTAGGGCAGGTCCATGGGAGCAGCTGGGGCACCCCTTGCCCAATGCCATGGGGCTCAGCCTTTGCCCCATTGTACCTAGGTACAATGGGGCAAAGGGGGTCAGGTATCCTGGCAGGGCATAGGGACAGGGTGGAAAGGGCTGTGCCCTGCCAGGTGGGGGGGAATACCAGGCTACCCCTGTGCCTCCCCCACCGGCAGGAAGGGCATTGGTGTAGCCCTGGGGTAGCCCTAAGTCGATTTAGGGCTACCCCATGGCTTCACTGGCTTAAGTCAGATCTAGGGAGTTGACTTAAGCCTTAGGTCTACTAGAAAGCAGATTTTATAAACCGACTTAATTTTCATTAAGTCGACTTTATTTTCCTTAAGTCGACTTAAGTAAGCTGCTTAAGTTGACTGAAGAAAACTGTAGTGTAGATGCAGGGTAAATTAAGTCGACTTAAGCAAGCTTAAGTTGACTTAATTTACCAGTATAGATGCAGCCTTTTTGCCAGGACCTGAGTGGTCCCAGCGAGAAGGGAGCCCTGAGATCCTTTCTTGCTGGGATCCCCGCTCCAGATTTCCCTCCTTGTTGGGACCGCAGGGTCCCGGCTAGGAGGGAGTGTGGGGACATGGGGTTTCCTTCTCCCCGGGGTCCGTGCTCCAGCTGCTGAGCAGCTTGAGCACGGGTCCTGGGGAGAAGGATGCGAGCCCCACAGTCCCTTCTTGCTGGGACCTGAGTGGTCCCGGCGAGAAGGGACCTATGCCCCAAGTCGACTAAGTCAACTTAGGGCTACCCCACGTCTACACTGGCTTAAGTCAACTTATATAGTCGACTTAAGCCTCAAAGTTGAGTTTATACGAGGTGTTATAAAGTCAACTTTGAATTTCCTTAAGTCAACTTAAGCAGCTGAATTTCCTGAAGTCAACTTAAGGAAACAGTAGTGTAGACGTGGGGTAAGTAAGTCGACTTAAGCAAGCTTAAGTCGACTTAATTTTCAAGTGTAGACTTAATTTTCAAGTGTAATTTTCAAATGGTGAGGTCATTATGCTACCTAACGTAATATAACAGAAGCAATATATTGTTACAGAGTAAATGAATCAATACTAGTTATTATTAAAATCTACCTTATGTTTTTCCTTTTATAGCATTGATTAAATTTTACTTTAATTCATTGTAACTTTAAAAACAAAAACAAAACTATTCAGAGCTAGGATACAAAAAGGAAACTAGCACAACTTTTTCAGCTGCTAAAATTGTATGCAAGAAATAAAAATGCCATTTAGTTATGTTTTGCGCATAAATTCAGTACCCACGGTATATGTATAAAATATATGTGCCTCCTAGATTTCTGAGGAATCTGAAATTATTAATATTATAAAAAGGAGTTAGTAAATTGTCTGCATTATGACTGACTTACAGCTTTGACATGTGTATGGTACTTTGTAAATTTCTAATAAACCCATTCACACTCAAAAAACCACTGACTACTAATAACTTACAAAAGAGATAGTATAAATGTCAAATTCATCCTTCTGCTACAAATGTTTCAAAATTGTCAGCCTCTATTAATTAGCAGCATAAATACCCTGGTGAAATGAAGAAGAGGCTATGTACACACGATCAGATTAAAGCACAACGTGGCAATTGCGCTATAAAAAACACATGACCTTCATTGTGGGAGAGCGCATACACATGTCGCTCCTTGCAACGCAACAGAATTCTTTGCAATATCGTGGTGTAGCGCAATTAATTCTGGGCACCTATCCCACAGTTCAATTTTCCCTCAATCGGCACTTGGAATCCTGGGATGAAGGAAAGGAACGCAAAGCGCCATGGGTAAACTCTCATTTTCCTGTGGTGCACTGTGTTCCCCTTGCGTCTTCCTCATTGCCAATAGCAACTCACACCTATTTTCAACAGTGCAGTGACACACTACTTGCAAGGAATCACAACTGCGACAGCATGGATCCTGCTCTAATCTCCACTGTCGCCTTCAGCATTCTAAATACATCTCGGCTGGTTGCCCACTACGCAATGAACTCCGAATCAGACGAGGACACCGAGGAGCAGGGGGCTGATCGATGCCCTGCAGAGCAACAGCACCTCATTGCTCAGCTCCTTCACCAATCATCTGCACACAGTGCAACGCTGTTTCTGGTGGTGAGAAATGAGCACCGATTGGTGGGATCACATTGTTATGCAGCAGTGGGATGACGAGCAGTGGGTACAAAACTTTCGAATGTGGAAAGCAACCTTTCTGGAACTGTGTTCAGAGTTGGCCCCTGCCCAGCGACGTAAAGACACCAACATGAGGTCAGCCCTAACCGTGGAGAAGCGTGTTGCGATTGCAGTCTGGAAGATGGCGACTCCTCACTGCTACCAGTCGATTGCAAACCAGTTTGGAGTCGGGAGGTCCACCGTCGGATTAGCCC
The DNA here is from genome assembly GCA_007922175.1 of Pelusios castaneus. NCBI lineage: Eukaryota > Metazoa > Chordata > Testudines > Pelomedusidae > Pelusios > Pelusios castaneus. The sequence goes on from ML685832.1 coordinate 8,624,325, forward strand.
TCTCACAAGTGTGCTGAGCCATCAATCGCATTCTGCTACGGAGGACAGTGATGTTGGGCAATGTTCGTGAGATTGTGGAGGGCTTTGCTGCCATGGGATTCCCTAACTGCGGGGAAGCCATAGATGGCACACATATCCCAATTTTGGCTCCAGACCATCTCGCGACCGAGTACATAAACAGGAAGGGCTACTTCTCCATGGTGCTGCAAGCAATCGTGGATCACAAGGGACGTTTTACGGATATCAATGCTGGGTGGTCGGGAAAGGTGCATGATGCCCGCATTTTCAGAAACACTGGTCTGTACCGGAAGCTGCAAGGGGGTACCTTCTTCCCAGGTCAAAAAATTACTGTGAGGGATGTGGAGATGCCCATAGTCATCCTTGGAGACCCAGCATACCCACTGATGCCATGGCTCATGAAGCTGTACACCGGGAACCTGGATCGCAGCAAGTAGCGGTTCAATTACAGATTGAGCCACTGCAGAATGACTGTGGAGTGTGCCTTCAGCCGCTTAAAAGGGCGCTGGTGCTGTTTGTATGGGAGGCTGGACTTGGACGAGGACAACATCCCTGCTGTAATTGTGGCGTGCTGTGACCTTCATAAGATTTGTGAAAATAGGGGAGAAAAGTTTTCCCCAGGGTGGGCTATGGAGGCACAGCGCCTCGAGGAAGCATATGAACAGCCAGCCACTAGGAGTATTAGGGGGGCCCAACGAGGAGCTGCTTGCATAAGGGAGGCACTCAGGGAACATTTCAATGATGACCTCCCGTAGTTCACTTCAAGGACGCATCAAGTGCACCTTATGAGATTTTCAAGGTGTACAAATAAAGCCACTCTTCAAATTTTTTGTTACTGTTTTTATTAAAAGATAAAAGGGGGTGGTTGGGGGGGGGGTTGGAGGGGTTACAGATGGGTGTAGCTGTGGGTCTCTAAAAAGTAGCTCTGTGAGGGACTGGATGTGGCAGTATACCAGGGAGACGGGTGGCCTTCAAAGAAATGCTTTGAAGGACTACGGGGTGTGGGAGGCAGACATGGCTGAACTGTCTGGAGTGGAGCCCATACATTAATCGCCTGGGTCTGCAAAGCAATCTCTATGCCTGTATTATCTGTTTGTCGTCCCCCCTCGGGGTGTTATTCATCGAGGGGTGCAGGCAGACGCTGGGTTCTTTTTCCACCGGGTTAATAGCCCGGCCTTGATCTGATGGAAAGGAGGCGCTGACAGATACATCAGTAGTCAGGGGAATTAAAACTGAATAATAAAGGGCTAAATCGAGTCAGCCGATAACCCAGGTAATTACCAAAGGAATCAAGTACTGTTCCCATAGGGGAAACAGAAAAAGAGGGAGGGGAGTGTCAGAAATTAACAGTGCCATGGAAAATAGCAATAGAATCAAGAGAGTTAAAATCATAAAGTATTTATTGCAGAGCAGTACAAGAAGACATATTTTTTCCTTATCTCTTTTGTTAGTGCATTCTTTAACTGTTATATACTTGCAAGATTTAGTACTTTACTGTTAAACTTGTTATGTTATTGTGCTGCAGCAGGTCTTAAAGATAAAAGTAAATGCGCATTATTAACTATTTAATTGCTAAAACTATTCTTATTACTCTGCACTTGCCCCTAGCAACAAAGGGGTGCCCCTAACTTCAAAGGGGACAGCAGGCTATCTACCTGTACTCTCAGGCTGGGGTGCTAAACTACTTGTTCCCTATCCTTATACCTATCCCCCCGTACCTTCGGGGACCAGGGCGCTAACCTACTTCTGTCCTTACACCAGGACTCGGGGTACTAAGCTTTTCTTACTGTTTCTGTTACTTATATACCTGTTACTCATATACCTGTTACTTATATACTTGTAGCTACTTTTGAACCAGTGTTCGCCAAGCCTATTGGTGATTTCTTAATACTCAACGAACTCCTTGCCAATGTGTCAGTTTTGCCACCTTCAGGGATCAGGTGCTGACCTTTCTTTGATGAGCTCGGGCCAACGTGCCAGTCCAGTCAGCTTCAAGACTAGGACCTGACCTTTCTCTTTCTTCTCTGGACAGACCCCACTTGCTATAGTGGCCGAAGCCACTGGGCGTCTTGAATCTGTCCAGACCCTCTCCAAAGGGGGTATCTGTGGGGCTGATATTTATAGAGCTTTAGCCCCCTGTGCCCCTCCTGTTTTTACAGAGGTTCCCACAGTCTTTGCCACATTGCCATCGATCATTTTAGTTAGCTGTCAGCCATTGATCATTTTAGTTAGCTGTCAGGGAGCTATCGGGAAGCTTATCAGGGAGCTATCAGGGAGTTCTCTTCTGAGGGGTGATTGCAACCTTGTTGGGTATTCGAGGCTCATTAGGGTGCTCGTTAGGGTGCTCGTTAGGGCTGCAGCTGCTCATTAGGTGACGTCTGAGTTCCTGGCATAGGTTCATGTGAGCTCTTATGCTAAGGCCTTTGAAAACTGGTTCAGGCTTGGGCCTATACTTGCTAACTACTACTCTTAAAACTAGTTTCCCCTAATAATATAAATTCCCATTAACCTAACCCACTTTCTACACAATCATGCTCTTGAGCAGTTCTGTTTGCTCCTTCATCACGCTTATCAGTTTGTCCCTGTGTTTCTGCCTCCTCTGTTGGGATTCCTCTCTCCAGGCTCGATTCTCCCTCGCAGATGCCTCTGTTGTTTTCAACAGCTCCTGAAATATATCCTCCCTGTTTCTTCGAGCACGCCGCTGAAAGTTTCTCATGCGATCAGCTGGGGTAGACACCGGCCTTGTGAAGGTCACATCTAATAAAAAAAAGAATAATAAAGCTATTGTTAACACATAGCCTAGATAACCAATGTAACCTTCCAGTAGCACATTCCACTGGAAGGTACAGGGCAGTCAACATCCAGTGCTTTGCTGAAGCGGACAAGGTACGTCCTAATAGAAATCTTACTGGGGGCTAACATTCTGCACAGGGCACACAGATGGAACACGATATCTCTCTCCCCAGAGTACCCCAGCCAGCTAGAATACATCTCCTACATTCCACCGGATGCCAGCCGGGACCGTATGCTACTGCCTTGAGTGCTGCCATGGTTCCCAGTGCTGTGCTTTGCAGCTGGCGAGGCCGAGTATCCTTATACGGGAGCGTAGACACATACGCTATCCCATCTAACCTGAGTAGGAGGCTCTGGAGGTACATTGAGGAAACCTTTAGTGACCTAAATACAGATGATTTTTTGACAATCACTGCTTGTGTTGATGCACTTCTAATGAATGCATAGTAAAGAGCGTGCACAGCGGGGACCGAGACAGAAAGCACCCCCGCCGCGGACAATGATTTTTTAGCAAGAGCTATAGCTGCACGGAACAGAAACTTACCTGAATCCCGGTCTGCCACCTCAGAGGACATGCTGCAATTCATGTCTTGGGTGGATGTTTCAGCGGGGGTGCAGAAGAGCTCCTGGCTACACACTGTTCTGCTCTCCTCCAGGTCATCCTCCATCTCCTCCTCCTCATCAATCACGTCCTCATCCTGCTCGGCTCTGGCATTCACTGGATGAGGGGGGCCCGAAGTGTCCACAGGACTCTTTGCAGTGGTTGTGGGGTCCCCACTGAGGATGGCTTTGATCTCCTTGTAGTACCTGCATATAGCAGGTGCTGATCCCGAACGGCGGTTTGCCTCCTTTGCCCGGTGATAGGTTATTCTTAGCTCCTTCACCTTTGATCTGCACTGCACAGTGTCTCTATCATAACCTCTCTCTGACATGGCCCGAGAAATTATGCCATATGTATCGTAATTCCTCCTGCTGCCACGTAGCTGCGCCTGCACAGCAGACTCTCCCCAGATGCTGATCAGGTCCAGCACCTCTGCCATGCTCCAAATGGGTGTGTGTTTTCCACGATGGGCAGTCATTGCTAGTGAAGATCAGAGCTGCACTCCACTCCATGAGGAAGAGAACAGGAAGTGAAACAGAGGGGAAATTCAAAAATCCCGGGAATCTGATCAGGGCAGGGACTGCTTTGTCACGGCCACAGAGCGGGTGGGGGGAAGACCAGAGAGGACGACTTTGGAATGCTGGGACACTTCCGGGGGCCAATCATTGCGCGGTAAGTGTACACATGAGTCAAAAGGTGCAACAGCTGTTCCGTGTTAACTGCTACCACCCTCGTCGAGGTGGTTTTTGTATTGCGCTACAACTGGGCTGTTGATGCGCAAGAGCCCTATTGCACGTGTGTACGCTGTTGTTGTTATTGCGCGGTAATGACTGTTAATATGCGATAAAGTGATTGTTTATACATGGCCAGAGAGTCAGCCAGGTATCTTCCCTTTAACAAATATTCATTTTGAAAGTCCAATCTTTAAACTTTTCTAATCTGTCATGTTGTAAACTCCTCCTTGTTACTTACTTAACCTCATCCTCAAAATTATGTCAATGGAACACCCAGGAAATGAACAGCAGGGAATTCTGAAGTCCTCTGAATAGAAGAAAACAATAAATGTTTCTTGACATTTAAAGTATTTTATCATTTGTTGTATTTAAGGCCCCAACTTTATAATCATTCCATGTTTTTAACTTTTGTATTTATTTTTAAAGTTGAGCACATGTATAAATGGCATAGGTGAAGAGTATGAAATGATAATGCTAGAATCCATTTACAATAAATTACTTTTCCCAATAAAGGTAATCTAAAACCTTATCTACACACTGGGATTCAAATGACCAAAAAAAATACTCTTATCACCTGGTATAGTGCAATGCATTTTGTCCTTTAACTCTCCCTGGGCTGGGAAAAGATTATTTTAAAATGTTTTGCTGAACTGCAAAATTAACTAAAAATTAACTCTTGTCTTTACCATTACAGATTATCCCACAGCCTACACACACACCACCCAAGCACCTCCAACTCTCATCATCATGTTGTTATGCCTTAGTTATGGTTTAAATAAGCTTCCCAGCCACCTCCTGCATTCATGAATTTTAATATTTTCTCCTACAGAACATTGCTCCTGAATGATCTGATGCTGATCAATGGAAGTTGATCAGACTCTGTTGAAGTCAATGGGAGTTGAATCAGATTCTAAGGTCCAAATTCAGCTACCAATGAAATCAAAAATTCAATATCATATGGAATAACTACTACAAGGCTGATACTTCAGACTGTTACTTCTATGCATGATCCATCCTCATGAGAGCAGTTGTATTCACAATATGCAATAGGTAATTTCAGGGGCACTACTTGCATTGGCGAGAGCACTTGGTTTACAGGTCTTACCCAATAATTCGGAGTGTTGATATAATTTTTAAATCACTCACCAAAGCAGATTTTAAAGGTTATGAAATACATATCCAGTCCAAAAAACAGTTTAGATTAGATAATCCAATGAAATTAATTTTATTTCAACTGAATTGTTATATTCAACAAATGCTCTGTAAATTACCAGTCCCACAATGTGTAAAACACCCTAACTTTGGGTGCATCTACACTTGTAAATTGAGTCGACTTGAGCCTGGTTAAGTCGACTTAATTTACTCTGCGTCGACACTACAATTTCCTTAAATTGACTTAAGCTGCCGCTTAAGTTGACTTAAGGAAATTTTAAGTCGACTTTATAAAACCTACTTTAAAGTTGACTTTACTGGCTAAGTCGACTTTATTAAGTCGATTTAGCCAGTGTAGATGTGGATTAGACCTAAAGGGCCCCCAGGGCTCCCCCACTGACCTCCCTGCCAGGGTGGCTGGCACAGCCAGAACCTGGCATGCCCACCCACAGGGCAGGACACAGCTCTGCCCACCCCGCTCCTGTACCCTGCCCCTGTCCCTGTCCTGCTGGGTATGCCATGTCCTCCTCCCTGTCCTCCCTGGAGCAATTTCCTAAACTGGGGACTCATACAGAAAGCAGTCTTCTGGGCACAGTAAATAGGTTTTTCCATACCCCCTGCAGAAAAAAAGATCTTTCCACTCACTCACTCTGTCTGTCTCTCTGGCTATGCTTTCATTAGTTCGAATTAAGGGCTTCCTTAATTTGAACTAACAAATTTGATTGCTTAGTTTGAATTAACGGTTAGTTCGATCTGTTAATTCAAACTAATCCACTGTGGCCATGTTACTTGGAACTAACTGCTTAGTTTGAACTAATCAGCAGATTGACCTTCCTGCAACTGACTAATTCAAATTAAGCAAGTGCCCTGCATGGCCATGGCTAGTTCGAATTAGCATTCTAGTGGGGCCATGCTAGTTTGAATTAAATTAATTTGAACTAACTAAAATTACTTCAAATTAGTTAGTTCGAATTAACTAATTCGAACTAGCTTTTCTAAGTGTAGACATAGCCTCTGTTCCTCTCTCTCTCTCTCTCTCTCTCTCTCTCTCTCTCGCTCTCTCTGTCTTATACACAAACACAAAATTTGAGACCATTTGTCTACTTTCACCTCAATTCCACCTTATGAAATGGCAGTAGTAACTATCTGCAGCTAGTTCTAGATTCCAAATGCATGAGTTTAAAGGGAGTTCTGTGTGCATAAAGAATGTAGGATTAGGTCCTTAATGGTTTATTTACTACTAGGACCTGGAAAATCATATAATCTCTGGAAACCTATGGGTGCAGAGCCAATAATAAAAATTTCAAAATGTGTTTAACTAAGATCTACTGATAAAAAGTATTATATAAAAGCCAGTTATTATTGATATTTAATACTAATCTTTATCCAGTTCTTTGGGTAGAAGAAGTGTTTAGAATTCTGGGTCCAATATTAATGGAAAGCCAACTAGATAAAAAACCAATGAACCAGTAGGTGGAATTCTCCATACTACTGGTCTTATGTATAGTAATGGTGTATAGAGGGTCAAAATATCTCTTAGCCTCATGGAGGAGAATTTCTGCAATTCAGGCACTGCATAAAACAGGTTGCCCAATTAGGACACTCTCACAAGTTCTGGTACTGAAGATGTGCATGTAAGGAAGAGGGAATTCTGTCCAATATTTATAGATTTGTATTGTTCTACTGAAATTTATCTGCAAGTACTGACTAAGTAGAATTCTAAAATATTATACTGTACATTTTTTGACAGACTATATAAATTCCCTGGGGTTGATCAGACAGCACAGTAAAGTGATTGAAGTGATTCTTTCATGGACTGGTTTCCTGTTAGAGATGGTTGACTTTTTTTAATGAAGTTTTCCAATTGAAAAATGGCATTTATCAAATAATGGTTTTTATGTAAAATTGTTCATGCTGCTGACATTTTAACAAAAATCTTTTTTCAAAATTGATTTCAAATTTTAAAAAGATATGATTTCAAAAAGCAAACATGGCAAAAAACGTCACTTATTGTTTCAATTTTTTTCATAAACATGTTTTCTTATTTTTCATCCATTCTATTTTCCTGTGAGTTGCACAGGAGTTACTGAAGCCAGCAGTAAGCCTGAGGAATCTTTCTTATTAGTGAAGATCTGTGTGATAAAAAAATAATCAAGAAAATAAGTTTTATTTATAGACTAGGCAAATTTGAGAACTGATTCTTCAAATCGTTACTTATGTAAAGATGAGCTCACTGACTTGCACCGAAGCCAATGTAAATAATATTGCAGGATTGGACCATTAACCTAGAAACTATTGACAATGGAAACATGAAACCCCTGTTTGCTACTTTTTTAAATGTTTTTTTGGAGTAGATGCACAGTTTAAAGATTTTAGAGTTTATCATTTTATAATGTTTCCTTTCAACCTTCTATGTGCCATTTTCTACCCTTATTAAATGGATAAAACCAAACTTTGAAGGGAAGGTTTTTCTCTACTTTCTCTATGTTTCTGTGGTGTCCATATATTAGCAAATGAATATGAATCATGACCAGAAACATTGTCATTTTAGTCCCCTCTTTTCCTAGGTTTAGCAAATTAGATTTTTTTTTTTTTTCATAATGTGTTTTTCCTGTGCAATCTTTGAAGTTTTTTCTTTTAAAGGTTTACATTTTCTATGACCTTCCCTCCCCCGCCCCACATCATAAAAAAATTATTGTCATGATAGATTAGCAGGAAATATCGCAAAAAAAAAGAAATAGAAGAATAAATTAATAAACAAAGGATAGATATTATCAAAATCAGTTCTTAAATTCCCTCTTATAATTCTGAATTTTTCATTGTCATATTGAAATAATAATCTCTAGTTACACAAATGAAGCATATACCCATAAAAAAAGAAATATGGCTAGTTCACATAACCAGTAATGCTTCTAGACAGGTAGTTAACATTTTCTAAATGAAACCAACTTTCTTCAACAATGCAAGAGATAGCTTTAGAAGAAGTACAGAAAAAAACAAAAACAAACCCCATTGTTCAATAGTCAACAAGCAAATTCACAAGCATAAAAAAGATATCAAGTTTCAAGGTAAAAAGAAACACAAAACAATATTATTCAGTTGGGAAACAAAATGTTTGAGTCTGTGTTGAGTTTTTCCTCACCACTCCCCCTTCTCTAAAATTTAGTTATCAAAGGACTATTACCAAACAGTTAAGATTTTCAGATCTCACCCTACCTTGTAGGATATAAAGTCAAATCCTAACGCCATCAGAGTCCATGATAAAAGTCACACTGACTTCAGTAGGACTGTTATTTCATTCTAACACTTTCAATAAATCATCTTTGTATATTAATGGAGACACTATGGTCCTAATCCTATGAAGTGTTAAACATTCCGATCACTAAGTATTAGTTACTGATTCTTCTAATATTGCCATACATAAATGATGCTACTCAAGATTGTGAGTACTTTTCCCCCCAAAGTGGAGCTTAAAGGCTAGTAACAAGTTTGGGTGTGCTCATGGATTAGGGTTACTTCCTGGGGGGGGGAGGAGGGGCTGGGAGGTTGCAATTCTATTAGTGTACTGCTTGTGTCACTTGTGTTTCTCTATGGAGCTGACTTCTCCCTTCTGCAAGTTCCCTCCCAATGGAACCACCCTTGCAGGAAATCCACTCACAGGGTGCGTCTACACTTAGAAATTAAGTCAATTTAAGCTTGCTTAAATCAATTTAATTTAATCTTGTAGAAAGTGGGTATAGTTAATGGGAATTTATATTAGAGATAAGTAGTTTAGTAGGAATAGTAGTTCGCAAGAGTAGGCCCAAGCCTGAACCAATCTTCAAAGGTCAAAGAAGCAAGCTGCAAAGCTGCAGAAGCAGAGCTCACCTAAACTGCAAACCAGAACTCAGACGTCACAAGGTACATACTTATTTATAAGTATGCAAGGCCCGCTCAGAAAAATTACCCCCCCCCCCGTTTTTAAAACCACATGAGGGCTCGAATCTCGTATTTTTAAATAAGTATGGGAGACGTACCTCGCACCCCGAGTCTCGTCTTTAAAAATAAATGTAGGAGACGGGGGCCTCGCTTTTTGAACACCTGCTCCACACCAGAGGTGTGAAGAGCTCATGCACCCTGCAAGAGCTGAGGGCTGCAAAAAACCCTATAAAAACTGCCACCTCGAGACATGGGGCAGAGCTGTGCACACTCTTCGAGAGTAGTCCCAAGGACACGGTCCGAAGGCGCTCTTGTCATCCCACCCCGATTCCTCGGCGGAGACCCCAGTCGTCACTTCTTGTATCCTGGTTATTGATGAAGAAGACCCCCTCCTTGAAGCCCCCTGAAGTCCGCTTCAGCGTGAGTGACGATATTGACACGTTGGTAAAGTTTGGTGAGTATGAGATATTAAGAACAGACCTCGGTGAAGGCTGGTTCATTTAAAGTTAATAGCCAGTCAAGGCTTAAAGGTGCCTTTGACTAGGCGAAGGCTAGTCAGGGCTTAAAGGTTCCTTGACTAAGCCAAGGATAGTTAGGGCTCAGTCCCCTTAATGGGATTGCAGCAGGAAGGTTGTTCTTTTAACAACTGGATAAACTAGGTAGTTCCCCAAATCCCAAGGAGAAAGGGATGTTGGGCTAAGGTTAGGGAACAAGTAGGTGAACCCCCGAACCCTGGGGCAATAGGGCATTAGTTAGCAAACCCCGAACCCTGGGGGAGAAAAGGGTATTAGTCTTAGGGAATTTATAATTAGAACTAGATTTTAGCCTTTAAAACAATAAAGCGCTTTCCCTTTAAGAGCAATTGCTTCAAATCTTTTCATTCTTTAAGTCTTGTTGCAACTCAGTTATTGAATAAATATTAACCAGAAATATATTGGATTTCTTTAAAAACATTTAAGAATTATTTGAAAGATGGTATTCAGAAATAAATGTTTCTTGTTCACATTTCACCTTGTCCTCTTATTGATTCCTCTATCTCTGTTAGTTTCATTTGCTCCCCTCTCTTTCTCCCTACTTCCCCTGTGGGAGCAATACCTTGGCCCCCTGGTAATCATTTGGGTTGTCGGTTGGATCAGTTCAACCCTCTATTATTTGGTCCCCCTGACCACTGATGTAACTGTCAGTGCCTCCTCCCTTCCATCGGATCAAAGCCGGCTTATTATCCGGGTGGACAAAGAACCCATCGTCCGCTTGCAACCCCCGATGAATAACACCCCGGGGGTGGACGTTAAACAGTGTAGCAGCAAGAAAATCTGTGTCCACACTACAATTTCCTTAAGTCGACTTAAGCAGCTGCTTAAGTTGACTTAAGGAAAAATAAAGTTGACTTTATAAAACGTTGTTTAAAGTCGACTTTACTGGCTAAGTCGACTTTAAAAAGTCGACTTAGCCAGTGTGGACGTGGAGTAGCCCTAAGTCGACTTTAAGTCCACTTAGGGAGTTTTAGGGCTTCCCTACTGCCCTCCCTGCCAGGGTGGCTGGCACAGCCACAGCCTGGCGTGCCCCCCCAAAAGGGCAGGGCAGAGCCCTGCCCACCTTGCTCCTATGCCCTGCCAGGGTCTCTGCCCCCCTTTGCGCCATTGTACCAAGGTACAATGGGGCAAACCCTGAGCCACCTGACACTTAGCAAGGGATGCCCCCCGCCCCCCGCAACCGTGAACCTGTCCCAGGTCCACCTAGCCCCTACAAGTCGACCTAGGCATCCAGTGTAGAGACTCCAGGTTGATTTGGTAGGGTCCCCTCTAAGTCGACTTAATTTTTAAAGGTGGACATGCTAAGTTGACTTAAATTAACAAGTGTAGACATAGCCACATATACACATTCACTGATTAACAAGGTGCATCTGAGTGGATCAGGTCTATCAGCACTCTCAGCTGACCCCTTATATGTTCCTTGAACTCAGCAGACTGGGTTACACAGCACTTTTCAGCTGCTACCCTCATATGCCCCTGGAGTCAATCAGGCTGGTATTCCCACTGTTACTTTACAATTATTCTAGTGGTAACCCCATCAATGAGCAAACCTTACAGCATTTTGGGCAACACAGGGATCTTTGGGTAGGTAAAAGAAGCATTGCTGCAGAGTAATTAAGGGAAGCCAAAAACACAAAGGAGAGGAATGAAGTTTTTAAAAGAGTTTGGCAACTGGCTTGATTACAAAAGTCATTTTCTTGCTAAGAACCTGAAACTTACAATAATAGTAATAATTACAAAAGGAGAGAAAAATACCTAAACAATTACAGCATTAATAACTATACAAGGAAAGAAAAACACTCCATTACAATATTACCTAGAATCAGGCCTAGAGAGAGAGAGAGAGCTATATTTGAACAAAGTCTACTTAAAGTAGACCTTGCCAAATAGACTTAGAGCACCCACACTGGATGCCTAAGTTGACTTCTAGGGACTAGGTGGACCTGGGAGTGGTCAATGGTGGGGGGGGGGCACCCCATCCAAGTGCCAGAGGGCTCAGCATTTGCCCCATTGTACCAGAAAAGTTAAGTCAACTTTGTGAAGTTGACTTAATAAGGTCGCCTTTAAGTCGAAAAGTGACCTTATCAAGTAGACTTCACAAAGTCGATTTAACTTTTCTAGTGTAGACATAGCCTAAATGGACCTTATTAAGTTGACTTAATGCTTTAAATCAACTTAATAAGGTTGATTTAGGTGCTAATCCCCATCTACACTGCCTTAAGTCGATTTAAGGAATCGACTTAAGGCTTAAGTCGACCTAAAACTAGGTTTTATTAAGTCAACTTAAGCTTTCCTTAAGTCGATTTAAGGAAATGCTTAAGTAGACTTAAGAAAAAGCCCAGGGTGGACGGGGAGTAAGTTAGGTCGACTTAAGCCTCTTTAAGTCGACCTAACCTGTAAATTTAGACTTTCAATCTCTCAGCTACCCTTGGAATTCTGCAATTCCACACTGCCTCCAACATGGGCCAATACCTAACTATCATGTTTTGACTCAGTGCTAACGTCTGCCTATTGACTGGTGCTGTTACCGTCATGTATGCACCTCTTCTTAAGTCCCTCAGTGTACACAGAAAATAAAATAATATTAATGTCAATTCTTAGGTAAACATTTACAAATTCTAATTAGAAAGCAAATTTTGCTCTCTTTAAAAAGTATGCATAGCAGTATAGAACTAACATATAGAGTATTTGAGTTTCTATTAAAGCGGTTTATTTTAATTTCCCAAAACACCTATTATGAAAGGTGGCAAAGACTGCAGCCTACAAGCCCCATGCAGAGCTTCTAATAGAAAGAGCAGATAACAACAAAATGATTCCAAAGATTTGAAGGTTACCCAGACCAATTCCAGCTATGGAAATTACAGTGGCAGATGCTTTGCCTATAATCTCTGGCAGGCTGAAACACAGTTTTGCTACTTAATTTGCTTTTTTTTTTTTTCATCCTTTCCAGGCGTTATGACACATATTAAACTCCCAATATAAACTAAATAATTGCTTTTTAAACTGTAAAGCTTATATTTAATTCAAATGTACAGGAATGATAGCAACTTCTTTGGTTATCTGTGCTTTCTATTTATTGTCCTCCCTGATTAGATACCTCCTCTAGTAATTACAAATAATTAGAGTAATTCCTTTTGGAATACCCTCAGTCTTGTGCTATACTGCTTACCTTGATTATGTCAATCTGTTATGGGACATTCCATTTAGAAAGAATGGGACTTCAACCTGATCCATTTTTACCACACACAAGCAACTCCAATTAGGAATTTAGTTTAGCATCAGGGAGGCATAGTTGATCAAAATCAGTGATTATATCCAATGCTATAATTTAATTAAATATTGATATTACCAACATTAAGTAGATACATATTCTACTGGCAGTGGCTCCAAAAATATTTAAAATAGACATTTAATACATGGTGATTTTTAAAAAATCTATTAAATATATAACAATAAAATTATGTTATGTTTGATTGCTATGAACATCTCATTATTGAGATTGTTTTCATGGTAGTGATAGTATTCATGGTGTATTTGTTCTTTCATACATTGTGATATTATACTGAAATAACCTGTCACTATATATAAAAACTTTTTTTTTGTATCATCCATGGGAATAACATGTTTTCTTTTTGTTTCTCTATTGATTACAATAAAATTTAATGTTGACATTTATAGCACAAATGACTGCAAATATTCATAAAAACATCAAATCTCCAAGTTTCACAAAGGGAACTATAAAATGAAAATTCACTAGGTCATCGTGGATTTAGTTTGCAAATATTTATGTAGCAGATAGAAATAATTTATTAAGAAAAACCCAAATGGAAAAATAGATGCACTTAGTAGAAAAGTAGTAGATTCTTCTATCTTTTACAAAGCTCAGCCATTTAGAACAGATTAGACTTCAAACCACATATATCCTAAAACTGAAATAAGGGATCAACCAGAGAAATTTTGAAGGAAAAGCTGGGAACAATATATATATATATTTTTTTCCTTTAAGAAACTTCTGGCAGTTATTTACCTCTGCCATGTAAAATATGCCAGGAAAACAAAGTAAACACAGACATCCATGGGTTTGTCAAATGGCTTACATTTTTCTCTGAAAACTACATGATTGTACAGGGGCATGGCTTTCCAAGTGAATGAGTTAGAGAAACAGGTCCAAACTTTGTTGACTGTCAGCCAGTTGTGTAGCGTTTCTCTATTACAATAGCACACTCTTAGTCACATTGCCTCCAGCGATGGTTTCTGGCTTCCATGTTACAGCTGCACTCAATTTCCCTCATCAAAGGGACCACAGAACATAGAGCTTAATTGTTGCTCTTGGGGGCAGAACTAAATACTAAGAGATATTGTATTTGTAAAAAAGAGGACTGCTGGTAAAATATTAACCTATATGTACTACTTCTTGGCCTACAATGTGGATCAGAGTTATTCAATTATTCTCATAGGGTAGCTATCATTCTACATTACTTTGTTCAAATATTTTTTCATGTATACAGATGCCTAACCTTTTGGGGTTTTTCATAGTGGCTGACCCAATCCTGTTAATTTAATCTGTTGGTGTTCTATGTGAATTACAGCATTCTTCACATCTTTACATGACTTTGTCTAGCAGTTTGCAGACATCTTCATGGGCCTCCTTAGATGTGTTATAGGTTTTCAGACATACTTTTAGACTTCCAGTGTAGTGATAAACTTTTCCAATATATCCATAATACCACTTGTTTACAGAACACTTGTTGTGTGCTACAACTGCCTTCTCAACTGAAGTTTCCTTTTGGACTGAGGGATTCAGGTGGCTTAATTTCCTCCACCATAGTGCGCAGATTTCTTTAAGGAGTCTGCAGCAGTCAGTTCTCACTACAATGGTGTTTATGTTATGTTCATGTTAGGAATATAACATCGTTAAAATATTGGTTGTCAAACCCTATTATGGATATTTTATCTTCTCAATTCTCAAATAAAAATGAATGCACACTTTTACTATGTAATGAACGTATACCTTTAGCCTACGCAATTTCTCTCTCCTCCCAGGAGACACAGTACTTCTGTTTTCACAAGAAGTCTAAATCTTTATCTTATTGTCTTTAATCTTCTCCTCTGATGTAGGGCAGATAGTAACAATTTACTCTGACTCTTCCAAATAGTCCCTTCATCTCCTTCTTTAGACCTCCAACAGCTTGTATTTCCCTGGAGTTCATGATCCTTTAGTCTCTCTTCATTAGATTCCTTTCTCCACTTCTTTTAGTGAGAAGTCCCATATATGTCTTCCTCATCCCTGATCTCTCTTCTTAATAAAGGAGCAGGAACTTTACACCCATCAGTCCCCATTACAATAAGTCATCTTTTCTTTCAGGACCATACACAATGTCCTGGTTTCATGCTGAACCACACATAGGACTATGATATCTGTGGTCCAGCACCCTGTTACTCTCAGGATGTAGCATGGGATGAAAAGCAGTATTTCAGATAAGGTTATGGAAACATACTTGGAATATTGTCCATAATTCTGGGTGATTTTTTTAAATATAAATATTATGAAAACTGAAGAACTGAAAAAGTATAAAAGAGCATGTTGAATGCTAGAGTGTCTCATAGGAATTTGGGGAAACTAGTTTGATATTCATTTAAAAATGAAGGTGAGGAAGCAATTTAATTGAAGTGTATACAATTAAGTACATAGAGAAGGTGGAGGATACATAAATGTTTTTGAAGGTAATAAGCTCAAAATAAAAAGAGTATGAGTTGATGATATAAAGAATAAAGCCTTAAGGGAAGCTTAGAAACTTCTGTTTAGCTAGAAAGTAATTAATGTATAGAAAAGAGTGCAAATGGCAGTAACGGTTCAATATACTATATAAAAGATACACATAGCTACTTTATACACACACTGATGTAGCTAGGCTGCTTGGCTGTGGTCCCTTCCCCAAACATTGTCATATTACTGCAAAACTACATATTTTTTTTAAAGAAACATGTTGGTTGCCATAGCTCGACCCCTTGCTGGCCACAAGAGCTGTATGCTTTGGCCCCAATCCCCAGTGGGAGGGCGGGGCCAGCAGGGAAGAGCCAGCACCTAGGGTGTGGGGGCAGGGCTGACACAGGGGCTGGCAGAGGTTGCCAACCCCTGGTTTAATCTTTTATGTTGTCATGTCCAAACATAGCTGTATATTATATCTAAAATCACAGGGGTTTTTTTACCTTGATATTTAAGTACAACTTGATTTGTTTCTTCCAAATACAGTGAGAAAATATAAAAAAGAAACTCTTTTTTTCATAATACAAGAAAAAAGATATAATATGAAAACAAAGGATAATAGTTGGGCCTTCACAGACTTCCAGTTTACCATGGAATAAAAGAGATTACCATCAGTTTGAAAACAAATATCAGTTTACCTCTGTTCAGTTCTTTATCAAATGTTTAGTGAGGATCATAGATTTATGATGACAGTTATTCCAGGAATTTGCTACCAGAGATATTGGTTGTATTAGGCCCACTCAGAGATTTTGTTGTTTTAGGCCTAGTCTATAATGACATTGGAGGTCGATGTAACACCGCTTACGTCAGCCCCCTAATGCATGTGTTTCCACTGGCACATCAGTCACGCCAACCTAAATTGAACTGAAATTTGCCTTAATAAAACCACCCCCACAAGTGGCATAGCACCGAAGTCTAATTCTAGAGGTCAAATTGCCTTCAGTGTAGGCACAGTGCAACATAAGTCAACGTCATTGGCCTCTGGGACCCAGTCCATGAGTCTCTGTTTTGACTGCTCTGAACTTTTGTGCTCCTTATCACTGTCCACATGCCCGGTGTAGTGCTTCATTAGCCCAGGGGGCAAGAGGTAGGCAGGATTCCCCAGGATCACTATTGACATTTCACCATCTCCAGTATTTATTTTTTGTTGAGGGAAGAAAGTGCCTGTGTAACCCATATGCCTGAAAAGGCTATCTCTGAGAGACCTACTGAGGGTGGGTTACTGTTGCTGGGCAGATTAGCTACCCACAACGAGAAATTTCTGGAAGCAGGGAGTGGTAGCATTTTGAGCATGCTCCACAGTGTACCCTGCTGGTGTGATGTGATGTTGTCAGTCAGATGACATGAGAGCCGCAGTCTGTGCGGACAGCAGGCTAGAGCTGCCTTGAAAGGAGACCATGTGCTCAGTTTTCTGGAGAGAAGCTGAGCCAGGAGTGAACAAGATGTTTTCTCCCTGTAATGGAGTCATTTGCAACAGACCTTGCAGACATGCATATGGGACTGAGGGCTGGTTGCAAAGGAGAAGAAAAAGCCTGCATGGAATGCTACAGAGGATTCCAGCAAAGGAAGAAGAGGACAGCTATTTCTTGCCACTCAAGCCTCTACACTGGAACAGAGACTAGCTGAGAGTTGGGTGAACTCCACCTGGACTTTGGGACTCTTGGGTATCTTTCATGTGGGGGTTTCTGTAGGGATTGTTCGTGGTTAATTGTACTTTGTTTTCTTAGGATAAGGTTCATTTAGTTAGTAGTTAATAAAGTTCATTGTTATGTTTGTTTTTAGTAGTATTTTAATGTGGGGGTGTAGCTCTGAACAAGCTTCGCTGTGAGTCCCATACAGACTGGATCCTGGGTCTCCAGCTGCTTTCTCCATAGGGATTGGGATTGATTTCTGTGAGGCACTGGAGAAGGGCAATTAAATGAATTTTAGCCCACCTGAAGGTTATACCTGCATGCTATTCTTTTTAACAGACCAGAATTCCTAAAGACACATGCACCTTTCTAGACCACTCCACACTGATGTCAATGAAATGTCCCTTGTGATCACTGAGGACCTGCAAGACCATTGAGAAGTATCCTTGTGGTTTATGTGGTCTAGAGCTAAAACAGGGATATACATCCCATATATTCCTGCCCCCCTCAGTTTTGGAACACCAATGTGGAAAACCCTTCCAATATGTCCAGCACATTTCTGAAAATCATCATGTTTTGCAGCAGAAATCTGTTAATGGCCCTGCACACTTTCATCACAGCAGCGCTGTAGGAATTTGCAGCCCATGACCCATGTGACGGGTGCCTCCTGGTGGTGTTTCTGGGGAATTGCTCAAGGTATCCCTACCAGCTGGTTGGTGCTCTGCCTCCCCAATGCCAAACTTGCTCCCAGAATCCTCTTCAGGGACCTTAGTCCTCCAGCCATTTCTTCTGCAAGTCCACTTCAAGGAACTTAACCCTCTGGTTAAGTCTTTTTTAAGTCCATCCTTTCTGGGGTACAGTCCCACTCGTGGGTCATGGCAACTAAATAAAAGTCAATGGCCAGTGAGCATTTCACTACCCTTGGCAGTCTGGGGGACTTCTCCAGGCCCCAACCCAGGGACCCCAAGTGCCTTGACCTTGGCACTCTCTGCCACCTCCTACCAATCTCTTTGTCTCAGTCTGCTTCCCTGGGCCATTTTCCCTCAGCCTGCACCCTCACCTCTGGAACCCTCACCTCTGGACCACTTCCTGGCACCCTCACCTCTGGACTACTACTACAACTATAGTCATTTGTCTCTGGCCTACTGTTCTGGAGTCTTGGCCATTGTCCTCTCTAGGCCCCTTGCCTCAGGACCACTGCTCTGGACCTCTGCCCCTTCTGGCTGCCTTCAGGATTCCAGCTCCTTGTCAGCTCCCAGTGCCACATTGTGAGCTCTCTGGAGTGCTGGTTCCTACAGCCAGCCATCCAGAGAGAGAACCTTCTCCCTGGGCTTTCCAAGCCAACTGACTGAGCTGCTGCAGCTCCCTCTTACACTAAGCAGCCAGCCCCTGATTGGTTCCTAGCTACCAGCCACCCACCAGCTGATGCTTTAAGGCCCTTTTAAACCTTCATATATTGTAGCGGGGCAACAACACTATTACAAGCTCCCATGATGGACTTCCCCACTCTGAATTAATTTCCAACTGACCAATTACAATCTAGGGTTGCTAGCTTTCACAGAGCAATGGCCCATCACTTTTCTACTGTCAAAGCTGGTCTCAAGCAAATATTCATGCTCTTCACTCCCGAGAATAGCTCTTTGTAAAGTTAACAGAAAGTGGCCTTCCACATACAAAGTTCTGTAGACACTGCTCATCATCCCACATGGTGATCACAATGTGGTCCCACTAGTCTGTGCTTGTTTCCCAAACCCAGAGTCAGAACTGCATAGACTGAGTTTGATGCGTGAGAACTTGCAGCAATTGGGAATTGTCTTGCTCTAGGACTTGTAGCAGAGCAGCTTCAGTAACATCAAAATCCTTCAGGCTGTGGCTCCTGTTTCACTGTTGAAAATACTGCCGGATAAGTTGTGAAGTGTTTGTAATGCTGAGCAGGCTCCATGCCTATCCAGCAAATTGTCTTGGACAGATGGGCAGGTTAAAGGCTAAAGTTAAAGAAGTGTTTATGTGTTTATGTTATGCTTACTATGACCAACACCAAATTTCACACGTTGTTTTGTCCTGCTATGGCCAATGCCTAATTTCACAAGATTCTTCATAAAATGTATCTCTCAAGTTACAAAGAGTAGCATACTCTTTCAAGACTATGCAACACTTATTTGCCCACAAAAGGCAACCTCTGGGTGAGTGCATGTGACAAGAAAGTAAATAGGTAATTGGGAAGGAAGTGTCAATGGGCTGAAGAGTGAGGAAGGGGCTGGGAACTGTAGTTAGTCTTCCTAATATGAGTGAAAAGTATGAGACTGATATCATGTCCTGAAGACACCTGAGCAGCCAAGGGAATGTGTGACCACCCAGCGATGGGAGGGGGCCTTCCGGGACCAGAAAGAGAGAGATGCCACACCCACAATCAATCCCATAAAAGGAACTACACCCCAAGACAAGGGTAGAAAAGTCACCATCTGTCTTCAACTGGGGTCTCTGCACACAGCAGCTTCTCCACCCCACTATGCTACCGCACTTAAACTGACTTTGGGCTGGCCATCCTTAGTTAGTTTGAATAAGTATGACTGGGAGTTGAATAAGTGTGTGGGTCCATCCCTTTTATGATCCTTGACACATGGGGAGCTTCATCATCCCATAATGTAATGACATGCATGTGGTTGAGAAAAAAGGCATTTCCCATTTGTTTATGACAAGAAGTAAGGAGGAGAGAGCACGCTGAATCATGAGAAGACAACAACCTTCCCACAAGTCTTCTGTGTCTGTTGGAACTGTGGGATAGCTAATCACAGTTAAACCGCTTTGAATGTTGACCCAACAGTGACTAGTGAGGATGCAAAGCCAGTTGCAAGGAGAGTGATGTGATCACACTCCTGTGACTTCTAAAATGTAGTAGGTGACAATTGATTTAATAGTAGGTGTCAATTGATTTCCTCCATAGTGTAGACATGACCTTAGCATTTAAACATTATTTAGAAACGTTTTGCCTCCCGGCTCTTGTAAAATATCATATTAGAAAAGGACATGATGCAGTAGTTAGTTCTATGAATCAAGTTCATCCCACAATAATTCCATCACTTTCAACCGAGTTACAGTGAGGATCATTTGCCTTTTTTACTTTATCCATAGAAGTCTATAGCAGTCAAATAAATAATAATAGTTGGATCTTTTCAACCATGAGAACTTATTATTTAGCCAAATGCTCTCTGCATTCATTTAGACGTAATGAAAGCCAAGTCTTTTTCAATGTTCCAGAAGAATGTAAATTTTTACATTTAATGCGTTAAGTCCTCAACTGCACCAGAGTTCTGCTCCGTACATCTGAGGTGGATGGGAAGTAAAGGTCACAAGCCGTCTCTTTGCTCCTTTAATCTCTGAGGCTACCAGAATTTTCTCAGTAAGAAAATTTATACAAGTCTGAGGGTTATTCTAACTACACCAGTTACCAAATTCCGCCATGTGCTCTTAGATGACCAGAACCTGCTAGAATGCAGCACATTCTGATCATACCCTCCTCTACTACAAACACCTCTTTTCATAATACCAGCATGCTCCCTATGCTAATGAGGAGAGGAGGGAAGGGTGGAATGGTATGTGTATACTCATCATGGCAATCTCCTTGGAAGTCAAAGATTTCCCTCATGTTGGAATTATGTCACTTTTAAGACTAATTTGCACCACTCCAAAAGTATAAAGTAGTTTTTAATGCAGGAAATTATTTGAAAACATTGGCCAGACTGTTGCTTTTAGCCAAGGTCTGCATATGGAGAGAAGAGGTCAGACTACAGTATGAGCCACTGCAGAATTACCGCTTACTGAAATCCCCATATATATACACAAGTTCATATTATGGGTCTCAACTGAAAGTTCAGTATTTTGGTATTATATTCTGGTGGGAACCACAAGTTCTTAACAAAATACTATATGGAAAAGTAACATTTAACTAATACATTCTGATTTGAGAGGTTATGAGATTGACATCTGATAATAATTCATATGGCAAATACAATGGTGCATAAACAATCAAATGTAATACTGAGATTGGATTGGATTCTACTCCTATTTGGAACTGTTGTTACAATGATTAAAAATAAATACATACATATCTATATTTCTATAACTAGATTTCTGTAATACAAGTGTGTTGTTTTTTAAGCTAATTAGTATTACTTGGGTTTACTTTTTTCATATTTGTATTAATATAGAATATTACAATAGTTTGAATGTGACTATTCCCAGTTATAATATCCATTTAGTAGTTTCTAGTACATTTTAATTCTTTAGCAGTTTCTCAGTATATTTTAATTCTTGCATGCAGAATGAATGTTCTCCAAATCCATTAGACCTTTGATCATTATCATTGTCACTCACCATCTGTTTTATCATATTTCTTGTCCATTCTTTTGGGCATTGGGTGAGATATTACTGAACAGATGGACAGGGAACTGTGCCACTAATTTCTGATTGGTTAGCAGATTCAGAAGCAATTTAAAGTCCAGAAGAAAGGCATTTCATGATTGCCATTGTCCCAGGCATTGAAGACACCCCATTACCTTGTATCCTTTGTAGAATTAACAGATTAGTTTACAGAATGCTGTGATATATAATATTTCAGTGGGAACTGTGGATACCCATCAGCTCTGAAAATGAGGCATTTTATTTAGTTGCCTGAATATGGATTTAAGTGACTAAATTTACGCACCCATGTTTTAAAATGTTGGTCTTTGCCTACAAGGTTTCTTGCAGCAATCTTTATACTTGAAAGCTTCCTTTCCATCTATACATATGGAACCTTTGTATGTTTATCGAACGTTAGTTCAAACAAAGTAAATTTTAAAATGCAGCCAACCAAACAAAATAACCTTTCAAGGATGCATCACGCTCCCACATCCTACTTTGACTAATCTGTGGTTGGTGGACAAAATGAGCAATATATAGTTTTAGCAGGGGTTTATGGATTCAATTACACCCATAGATATCATGAAATCAAACTTGCAAATACAGACTAATATTTACTTCTCCTATTGTACTATGGAGGGGAGGACCAAAGATGGGGTGGCAAGAAAGCTTGGAAAACTCACCCCATCATGGCAGATCCTGTCCCAAAGCTCTTGGCCCATGGCATCGTGTCTTGGTAGATGGATTTGCTGTGCCACTCACTCAAATCTGGTTCAGCTGCCTATCCATCTCAGCCAGTGCAAACCTGAGTGTTGCCACTACTCTGTGCCCCAGTTCACAATGCGCAGAGTGAGCAGCTGTACCCAGCCCCATGCTACAGGAGATGCTGCTGCAGGGTAAGCATGGTGTGAGCTTGGTCTCTAGCTCCCACCCTTGATCCTCCTGGAGTCTCCCTGCCTTACTGGGCTAGAATTAGGATTCTGGTGCCAAAGTACAGGGAGCTGCTACAGGTTGTCAGTGTCTCCTTAGCAGATAAAAATAGTTCATCCATTGAATTGGGAGCCTACATCTGCCCCTGTCTTCCACCTCTGAAAATGAAACCTCAGGTGTCTGTGTATAATAAGATATACTATTGCAGGATATTGTGAATGGTCTTAAAATACAATGGAAATTGATATTTATTATAAGCAGTTAAAATGATGTTGCTGAAGAGTTTTCAGCTACCATTATAGACTATTATAATATCTGTAAAGGGAATTAAAATACCATAATAGTCAGAATGCTTCTTACTGACTTCAACAACAGATTATTGCCATTAAATATTAACAGTATCAATAACTTAATGTTTAACAGTGCCAAAAGTCTTACTCACTACCAATACTTTTGGAATCATAAGAAAAGCATCTAAGGAAAAAGCATGCATATAATTCATCTGTAAGAGAGTAAAAAGTTAGTGCTGGACAAACGGCCTGGCCTGAGTCACAGGTTACTATGGTAACAGGGTTACTATGGGCAAGCCTTGATGTCCTGTAAATGAGATTCTAGTTAAAAGTTATGTTAACTTCCTTTTTATGTACTCCCTTCCTGCAATTTGAGCAAAATATGTTAATACAAGTATGCTATCTTCCCCTCCCACATAGGGTCCTGAATAGGAATGTTGCTTATCACCTTCCTTTCCCTTCTCTTCCTCACAAACAGATCGTTAAGAAATGTGAAATAATTTCTGTTGCAAAAAATAATAATTTTGAAGGTAAAGTGACTGTACGCTATATGCTAAACTAAGGCAGGTGGATAATTATAGTCATCTCATAGTAATTAATATTCATTTGTAGGATTTAGTGTAACCAAATAAAGGGCTTCTGGGGAGTTGCTGATAATGTAAGTTTCTGCATATTTTTAAGCATAAAAGGATTGTAACTCCTCCTCTTCCTTGCTCACTCATGGTGTTGAAGATGGCCAAGGAGACAATAAAGGGTGACTGTCAACCAAATCCACCTCTGGGCCTCCCTCTTTTTTTCTCTAGCATCATCCAATTATTACATTTTATATAAGATAGGCACTTTTTCATTACACTTTTTTTTGGCAAGCCCTGCCTTGCTACATGTATGAGGAAAATAAAATCAATTAGTTCTGATCTGTTCTAGGAGTTCTTTTGTGCTTAAGTTTTCTAGCAAGTGCCATTATTTACTACTACATATAATATGTTTACATCCATAAAGATTTATCAGTGTTCACACAATGGCTATGTCTACACTTGAAAAGTTAAATCGACTTTATGAAGTCAACTTAATAAGGTTGACTTTAAGTTGACTTAAAGTCGACCTTATTAAGTCGACTTAACAGAAGTGGACTTAAATTTTCAAGTGTAGATGTGGCACCTTTTCAACCTTATTAAGTCAAATTAACGTTTTAAGTCAACTTAAAAAGGTCCACCTAGGCACTACTCCATGTCTCCACTGGCTTAAGTCAACTTCATAAAGTCGACTTAAGTGCTAGTTCGAATTAAAACGAGGTGTTATTAATTTGAATCAACTTTTCCTTAATTCAATTTAAGGAGCAGCTTAAGTATAATTAAGGAAAGCTCAGTGTAGACGCGTAGTAAATTAAGTTGTCTTAAGCCTCCTTATGTCAACTTAATTTGTAAGTGTAGATGCAACCAATGACAGAAAATAGATTTCTTTCTATAGCTGGTACCTAAAGTCCAATTTTGAACAATACCAGCTGGACTTTCAGCTTAGCTAAGTTTATTTTCTGGCAAGTAATGTATTAAATATAGTGCTGTTATTTCTGCCTTAAACTGAAATAGAACCTAAGCAATTTAAATCACTTTATTAAAGTGATATTTTATTTCCTTATGGGTATCTCAAGTCCTTTTAACTTATTATTAAAATCTACATTTTTAATGACTTATCATCAACATCCTATTCAGATATATATATTTACATTCTCCTGAGAATGACTGTATGTGAATTTGAATGAAATTTAATATTCATTGTTATATATTACTAGTGTTTATATCTTGGGAAATAGCACTTAAGAGTAAGTTTATAGTGAAATATCACTAATTCTGGCTCATTATGGTTGTTCACATGGTGTCATTCTACTTTTATAATTGATTGTGGCTAAGTGACATAGCATCCTGTATGGAACTTGGAGGGTGGAGCACACCCTGCAGCAGAGAAGTATTTGAAGGAGAACCCAGGAAGCCAGTCTGTGCAAACATGAATACCAGCTAGACTGTAAACAGATTGCTTAATAAAGAGCCAGTTTGGTTTTAGAAACATAGAGTCTTCTCATATTAGTAACTATCATATGAATCAACAGTGAAATAGGAATGCTGTAAGCAAGACATTTAATGTAATTCTTCTACCCTAGCCTGCACTAAATAGGCTTCAACTGTAATATTGTGTCTAGTTCTAGACACCGCATTTCAGGAAAGATGTGAACTAACTAGAGAAAGTCCAGAGAAGAGCAAAAAAAAAAAAAAGATTAAAGGTCTAGAAAAATATGACCTATGAGGGAAGATTTTAAAAAGTGGATTTATTTAGTCTGGAGAGGACTAACGACAGATATAATAGATTTCAAGTATATGAAACTTAGTTACAAGGAGAAGGGAGAAAAATAATGTTCCCCTTAACCTCTAATAGGACAAAAAGAAATGGGCTTAAATTGCAGCAAGGACAGTTTAGATAGGACATTAGGAAAAACTTCCTAACTATGGGTGCTTCTACACTTATAAATTAGGTCGACTCAAGCAGGTGTAGCCCCTCCTGCCTACTGGTCCAGCATGAGGGTGTTCGAGATAGGGGAAGTCAGCCCTGGTGGCCTTTTACACAGGTTAGGGAAACTAGGCCTGGTGCCCCTCTGTGTGCTCTGCGTTGTGCTTGTGTGCTTACTCAGACCAGACCCACTCAGACCAATGCCCCAGGAACACGTTTTTTATTCTGCAAGAGATAATACAGCAGCATTACACTCCATTGGCCTCCTCCCTGCTTGTCTGCCACATGCTCACAGCTTCAGTCCATGCAGACACTCCCTGCTGGGGAGGGTAGGAGATGCTT
>ML685832.1:8662492-8689242 GCA_007922175.1 Pelusios castaneus
ATAGATAGATAGATAGATAGATAGATAGATAGATAGATAGATAGATAATGTGCCAATTTTTATCCTGATTTTCATTAGCTATAGAGTTGGCTTAATTTTTTACAACCATGCAGATAATGTAGTTATCACAACTTAAACTTGCTAATAATACACATCAGAAAACTATTTGTGCAATTAAAAAGAGTTTTGTTTACATCTGATTTTTTTTTTCTAGGTGATATAAAAACATTAATGTTTTCCATGTAGAATTAAGACAGACTGTAAATGGGCCAAAGTTGCTCTCTCTCTCTCTCTCTCTCTCTCTCTCTCTCTCTTTGGTTTGGTTATATGTTTAGGACACATTTATATAATGCAAATGAAGCTCCTCTTTTTAATAGCATAACTGTCCAGCACTCAGACCTTTCTGACTTGCTTTAATATGCTTTGATACATTGGAGTATTTCACTGTTTAAGGCAGGGGTCTGCAACCTGTGGCTCCGGAGCTGCACTCGGCTCTTTGGCTGCCCCTTTGCAATTCCAGGCTTCAGGCTCTCCTCACCTCTGCCCTGCCCATGGGGAACCCTGCAGGCAGCCTGCTTCTGCCTCTGGGGCACCCTGTCACCAGGGGACCCTGCGGACATACAAGCTGATTGCAAACTGTGGCCTAAATTCTGTTTCTGATAAAAGGCTCCTCCATGAATCTACAGGGGTGTTATCGCTCACTTCTGAACAAATACAGCCTCATCCAAAAAAAAGGTTATATAAGATTATATAACACTTCCCACCCTGTGCCAGGGTACAGGCGCCCTGGCCCAGCTCCCTTCTCACCCCCATCCAACCAGGAGGCCATATCCATTTTATCTCTCAAAACACTAAGTAATTGAAAGATTTTTTAAAAATGTCTCTTATCTTTTGGGTTGCTGACCCCTGGTTTAAGGCCTTAATACTACAAACACTTATCAACATATTTACTATTGTGAGTAGTCAAAGCTAAATCAATTAAAAGATAATCATGTATGTGAATGTCTGCAGAATTGGAGTTTGAATATGAATACATCTTATAGGTTGCCTATAAAGTAATTATTTCTTTCCATGTTATCCCTGTTTTGTAGCTGTATCCAAAGTGATTTGCAGACTTATTGAGGTATCCAGATGTCTCAGCTCTATAGGGAATGTCCTGATATTTGTTTATATAGTCACCTATTACCTTTAGCTCTTCTGATTCTTTGTCTCTATTTTTCACACTTTCTATCTGGTCACTCTAGGACTTATACTTGAATAATTATTTTTTGGTATTGTTTGTTCTTCAAATTTTGTCTATATCTTTTTTTTATTCATTAATATTTTAATAAATTATTTTCAATTAAACTGTTTGTTAGGTTAAAAAGTAGCCCACCATTCAGTTGTCATGTTTCCACTATATTCTTTTCATTCAACTGTCCTATTTCTGGTAGCATTAAAGCACATGGAAAAAAAACTAAGCAGCCTCTTCTTCTCAATATATTTCCTTATGTGCTTTAAAGCCACCTATAGTAGCAAATCACCCAGGAAAATAACTTGAGCCGAGGTTGAAAATTAAAATTCAATCTTTGTAGTGCCACTTCATATTTTCAGTACAGAGAAACAAGACAAAGCAGGAAGATGGAGTGCTTGATCCTGCAGACTGCTGAATAATTCCTGAAAGTGCTGAGGACTCTCATCTCCTGCTGAAAATGACAGGATTGAAGGCTTTTTGTATAAAGGGATGTTGTTTAAAAATTAGGCTTTTTTTTTAAGGTACACAACTAAATGAACTGTGGTAATAAAATATTGTTTTGATTTTAAAAAAATCATATAAATCTTTACTTGATTCTGGCTCATTTCAGCGTCATATATTCAGTCATTTTGCAGTCAGAGAATATGGTACAGGATCAATATATGGTCACAGAATTATGCTACATCTTTTTCCTTTTAAATTCTAGCAGCACAAGTAAAGAAAATACAAAAAAAAAAAAAACAGAAGAAAACCCAAACAAAAAAAAACCTTGCTTTTGATAATAATAGAGAGAACATGGATTATGCCAAACTGCTTTCCTATTTTTTAAGTTGGTAACATTGATAAGAGCATGTGAAATGTGTTAATATACAGGATATTTAATTCAGTCAACACCTATCCATCACTACTACACAATATTTTTTTTTACAATTTGATGTTATTTATTCTTCATGCAAAAGCCACCTTTTTTGTTGATGAGACTGTATGTGTTTAGAAGTGAGTGGTAGCACCCCTGTAGATTCACGGAGGAGCCTTTTATCAGAAACAGCCTTTAGGCCACAGTTTGCAATCAGTGAATATTTATATTAGCAGCAATTGCACCCGACAGTAATTATCTTATCACAGAGGAAAAGGTTAGAAAGAAGCTTCTCCTGATGCCTGCTGTGTGGATAATTAAGTATCTCCATGGTTTCTTTCATTACTACATTCAATAATAGTTAAATACCAGGGAATCCAGCCATAATCAGGCATGATTTGATGAGATATGAAAAGAGACAGGAACAAACACAATTATTCTCTAAAAACATCAAAGGAAATATCAAATGTTTCTATAATATGCAGTCATCAGCTAATATTTTCAGAATATATTTGAGCTATCATCCATTGTGAATATGGGAATTTAATAATATCTTACAACTTTCAGAACAATGAATGAAGATGAAAATAAACATAAGAGAAAATTACCTTCTCTTAAAGCATGTAGTGAAACATAGTTTAATAGAGTATTTAAAATCAGTTCTGTTCTACTTTTACAATTATAAAACATCTGATTATATTTTTACATAATTCTAATATGTGGAAATAAAATGAAAAAACAAAAAAACTGAAAACCCAACATTTGAATTTGTTCAAAGTTCTTATTTCTAGGTCAAGATACTTTTGCATAGTGATTGAAGGGGGAAAAAAAATCTTTTTCAGATTTGAGATCAGAGGCAGCTACTTAAAAAAAGATTAAACATTGCAAGATGTCATTGTATGCTACAAACTTTATGGTGCAGGCTGAGGGGAAAGGACAAAAGTTTCAAACTTCAGTTTCAAACATAGGATACTGAACCCATATTTGGGCATCTGAATAGAAATAGAATCATATTTAGAAGTGACAAAGCATCTTTAGAAGGCAGGGCAAACTTTCATTTAAAACTAATTTATTTTACTTAGGCTGGCTGTACAATCATAATTCTGCCTCTTTATTCATATACATAATACAGTCTCTCCCTCCCCCCTGTCTCCCTGCAGAATTACTCACCATAAAGTTTATGGGATGTATTGTGCTTAAAGGCTTAGGCAGCTGTTCAATGTTTTTATCCTCATTCAATGAGCAGACCCTGCCTTATTTATTGCACATAGTCCAACACCTGCAATGTATAAATATTACTGATTTCCTCATGGTCTTTCCCAAAGCACTTTATTGTAATATATGAATGCCTCATAAATATTAATTTATCTGCACTGCACATTGTTATTCCCATTTAACAGAAGGAGAAAGTGACACAGAGAGACTTCACAGTCTGCACAGTGAATCAGTAGCAGAGCCCTGATTAAAACTCACAACCAGGACCCTCACCCCATGCTCAGTCTTCCAGCCCACACTGCCTTACTGTGTGATGTGATGCTCAGAATATAGTTTACACTGATTTCATTTGCTGTTCTGAGCAATCAGTGCTTCTGTAAATCAGGCCCCAAGTTTCAAGCTGGGCACCAAAAAACAAAATGTGATACATAGAATTAGAGTCCACCTGCCATGATTTTGACTAAATGAGTTGGTCAGGAAAACTATCAAGTGCAGGGATAGCGCTGAGGATTTCCACATGATATTCCTCAGCCTTACCACAAAATCATCACTTTGCTTCCTGTAGATGCTTGCCTTGTTTGCTATACTTTGGCCAACTTCTATAGAAAATGAGTCAGATATCCTACAGATAGCCTTGCTTTCTTCACCACTCTTATTCACTACTGAGCACTATCCATTATGTGTATAAAATGGCAATTTTCAAAAATGTATATATCTGCCAAAACAGGAAAAAAGAAAAAGAAAAAAAAGGCACTTCTCTGATTTAGGACTTTCTCCCTGCTGAATTTCAAAGGCCTGTTGTTATCAGTGGAGCTGCTGGAGTTTCCCCTTCACAAGAATCTTTTCTTATGGAAAGTGTTAGAGCACCTAAATATTGAGGGTCACTACCAGTACCCCCTGCAATAAAGTGTGTTAGTAAAGCTTATGCTTTGGTTTAAGAGAAAACTAAAGTGTAGCAGTAGAATTTCTTGTTTCAATTAAATTAAGCAATCCTGTTTCCTGGGAAAAATATCATCAGTATCTTGCTGTGAAACAGAAAGCAAGAAAAGCAACAGAAACCATGTTGTATCAAATAGCCATTATACAACAGCTACATGTCTAATGCCTTTTGATTACTCACTTCATGTTTTAAAAGTGGTGCATTA
Organism: Pelusios castaneus; assembly: GCA_007922175.1. NCBI lineage: Eukaryota > Metazoa > Chordata > Testudines > Pelomedusidae > Pelusios > Pelusios castaneus. The sequence continues at coordinate 8,666,943 of ML685832.1, forward strand.
ACCTTCAACAATCCTAATATTACAATAGGTAACAAAATGTCAGTGTTTGAATCACTCTTCCTTGGTGGTCTGGCAATTTCACTGCCAATGTACCAATAAAAATGAAAATTTCTGTTTTTTTATGGTAATACCTATTATTAAATATATTTAAAATCTGTCAAGAGAAAATTATCAGATTTGCTCTGTGACATATGATCGTATAACTGGCTTATTAAACAGATACAAACATGACATTCAAAAAGAAAAAAAAAGACTTTTATATAACCATTGCCATCAATCTTTCATTTATACATACTGACAGATGTGAAGCTTACTGATAGCCTTCTTTTCTAGTCAGAAATTGAGCTGGTACAAAGTACAATGGACTCCTCTTTATTTGGTAGAATGGACCTCATTTCAGATATTCAATGTATTCATTGAGCATGGTACTCAATGAAATCAATCATGAGGTTTCAAAGCAGAATCTTTTTAGAAATATTTTACTTGAAATAATCGTGAGCTTTGATCCAACAGAATCAAAATCCAGCCTGTAAACAATAAGAAACCAAATCTTGAAGCATTATTCCTTTCAAGAATGTCCAGAATCCTTAAATTTGTATATTTATATCTCCTAAATAGCCACTTTTTAAAAATCTATAGCAAAGTTTACAAAAAGGGAGCTATTGTTTATAGCAAGTGTTGTTTATAGTAAACATGTTTTAATTAGCATTGCCAATAGGTGCATGAACAGGGTAACAGAGTGACCTACTGATCGCGCTAAAGTATGTGGTAAATGTCTGTGAGCATGTCCAGTGTATACTAGAAGTTTCCAGAGACCACAGCAGACTAAATCATAGGCTAATGAAGACACTATACTAAAGAATTGTGTCTTCTTTATAAGAAAGATAATTAAGATAATTACTAAGTACTACAAAAACACAATGTCAGAAACAGAACTATGAAAATCCTGGAACATTCTCTTTTTTGTGTACTGATGTCATGATACAATCACAAACTATCACTTTATTTGCAAATTGTACAACTACAAGCAGAGGTGCTTGGTGAAGCTTCCCTTGGGGAAGACAAGCTCCCTGGCCCACCTTGTCTGCCCCAGACCCCACGCACTCAGACCCCATGCCCTAACTCTCACCACAGCCACTACATGGGTCTCTGGTTGACTTTCTCCTCTCTTGTCCTTCCCCCACCCAATCTAGCTTCTCTCTCCCAGCATTAGCTGCAGCTTATGTGCAGCTCCAAAAGTAGAAACTGGGTCAATGTGGGATGGGGGCTGCTGTAGGATGACTCACTCAGCCAGTTCCTCCCTCCCTGGCTGACTAGGATAGTTACCAGACCTACAGACCCAAGTGTTAGGGAGGGCACATTAAACAGACTGCCCCCCCTACAAGAAGCTTGGGAGAGACACAGGAAATGTGGACAGGAGAAAGAAGGGGTGCAGACAGCCAAATGAGAGGAAGTGAGTTGGGGGAGAAGCTATATATCTGAGCAGAATGAGTGGATGCCTAGGCAACCTCCCTCTGACCTGAGCCTAAGCCGAATGCCCACACACATTCTTTCTTGCCCTGGTGCCAGGGGCATTGCTATATAGGAAAAAGATTTGGGGCACAGGCCTCCAAACCCACACCCCTCAGGTGCTGGCCTGCCAAGCTTGAGTGGGGAGGCATAGGCAGAGTAAATTTAGGAGATAATACAGCAAAAACAATGAGAGTCCTGTGGCACTTAAAAAACTAACAAATTTCTTTGGACATAAGCTTTCGTAGGCTCCAACCCACTTCACCAGATGCATGAAGTTGAAAGTACCGTTGAGAGGCATATATACACATGCCAGGATGAAGGAGAAGCATTTACAATGGGGTAAATTGATAGATTCACAAGTTAAGCCCTTCAGGTTTGAAATGTGGGATGGGAAGGAAATCAAACCCTTCAACATATTTTGAAGTTCATGTTAAATTCACCTTACTCCCAATATAGGGAGTTAAAGGAGGTCTACAGGGATTGCAGGTTATATCCCTGTGAACAACCTCATCCAGTGTTAGTGAATTTTTTGCAAACATAGGCTGTGATTCACAAAATCTTCAAGCCTATAATCAAATGTTACACTTAAAACTCAGTGTAAATAATTTGCATAACTCTAGCAGAACAGTACATTGAAACTGCAAGCTAAACTTCAAAAAAATAATTTCAGTTTAAGCAACATGGATATATTGTTAAGAGAAGTCTGCACATAGCAGTGTCAGCAGTAGGTAAAGGATGGGAGAAGGAAGGCTCCTGGAAACTTAAAGTGGTGGCCAAAAATAATAAACTTTATTAGTCTCCCTCTTTGGGACGCAAAGGGTTAACAGTTGTGCTGCTAGCTGAGCTAGACTCGAAAGTCAGCTTTCACAGTTAACAAGATAACCCCAGTTGATTACCCAACAGTTTAACATACAATGATTTACACAGAGATAAAACCTTCAGAATAAACCCTCCTCTTGGACTCTCTTGATAGTCTGGAGACAAAGTTTAAAAAGACAGAATCCAATACATAAAACAATAAGCATAACCATAATCCCCAAACCTACACCAATTGTAATACCTTGGGTTAAAACTGAGGTAGCAGCGTTATTTATATTCAACTATATACATTTAAAGGGAAGGGAAACAATCATGAGAAGTAAACGTGGGGGGTAACTCAGGTTCACATACGTACCATAACTATCAGGCAGGTGACTAGCAACAGCATGACGTCTTAAGGTGGAGGTTGAAATCGACTCGGGCTGGCTCTCTCGGGGGAACTCCTACTGCAGGGTGATCAGGCCTAGCAGTTAACTTGAGGAGACTCTCTCTTTGCTCCATGCGACCTGGTAGCTTTTATGGCCTAGGCCTCTGCTTCCTGCCGAGATCTGTGATTGGCCAGGTTTTGCTGCAGTAGGAATTTTGGGGCGAGAGGCTGCCCGGTTCCTCCTGTCCTTATTTGGGCAAAGGAATTTTCACCAGCTCTCTAGGTTCCGGGTCAGAGCCTTCTACACCCCTGTGGGGGGGCCAGAGCAGCCATGATTGACTTGCCCTCCAGATGCCCTCAAATGGGCGAGGGGGATGACCCACCCCTTTGGGAGCTGGCTGAGAGCGAATTAGGGTTCAAATAAAGCATGTTGATGGTCACAAGCCTAGCAGCCATGAGTTCTCTACGTGACCTGGGGAGCGTATCTGGTAAACAATCTCTATATGACCTGGGGGGAGTATCTGGTAAACAGTTCTTTACGTGACCTGGGGACAGTATCTGGTAAACAGCATCTTATGACTTTATATCACAAGGGAGGTGGCGGCCATATTATGGGGTACTCATAACAGCACCTTAACAAGCAGCAGAAGCAGAGGATTATTGTACTTCATGTGCAAGGATCAGTAGCATTGGAGGTATACAATGTGTCGAGTGTCTCATACAACATGCAAAGAATTCCCGGTTCCTTTGAAGTCAATGAAAGCTGAAGGTAGTCTTTCCTTCCTCATAAGACCACTGGCTGGAGAGTGTTAAATACAAGTAGTTGTGTTTGTTTTTAATTAAACTGTTTTTTTTTTCTAAAATACCATGTAATATCAGATTGACCAACAGATATCATTGCTTGCTTCAAAATGATTATTTACAACTAGAGCAACAAAGATAAAAATGAACTCCATGTAGGAAGTTAATTCTTCCTACTACTAGAAAACTGGAAAAAGTAAATGTTTTTGCTGAACAACAGTAATAGTGACAATTCTGACTTAACTTAAACAATTATGCAAAAGTGACCTAAAGAGAAAGCAGAAACAGGCCTCAAACTGAGATCATACTTGCCATTTCTGGAATATATTAATTATGAGAATGACCTTTTGTTAATGGAAAAAGGATCAAGTTTGATTATTTCTTCCAAATGCTTGAAGAAATAGGAAACTTGCTAAAATGTGCACAGAAATCTTTTACAAGCTTAGGTATTTGAGAAAAATTAAATGGATGAAAGTCATGTTTTACTGACCAAAAATGAGCATCAAGATAATAAACATGATGGTTCCCCATGATACATGTAAAAATTATTTAGAATTTTGAAGTCTCAGAGATAATTACAAAGATTTAAATGTGACAAAGAAGACAGTTCACTTTTATCATTTTAAATTCTGTAGATTACTACTGTGAATTCATGAAGATTTAAAAAAAAAAAAGAAAAGAAAAATACAAGATGCCAGAGATTAGCTATATAAAACATTGAGAGTCACAGAATGCAAAGTAGAAATTTGCAGAGGGGTAGCCGTGTTAGTCTGTGAACAGCAAAAACAATGAGAGTCCTGTGGCACCTTATAGACTAACAGATTTCTTCGGGTATAAGCTTTCGTGGGCTATAAACCAGTTTGTCAGATGCAAGGTGTGTCATAAGATATCACTAATAATTGGACCCTTCATGGAATTTCAAGCATTCACTGACACTAGTGTTCAACATTATACCACTGTTCCCCCAAACTGAACCCCAAGAGATAGCTTCGTGTGGATTAACCAGACACAGTCAAAGACCATTGAAAAAAATGGATGATTTTTATTGAATGCCAGGGTGAAAAACCCAAACAAGCAAAGCAAAGTAATAAGTGGCGAGAGCTTATGTATCTTCAGCAGCCGGGGACGCCTGACGATTTGTATGGATATTTTGGAAATACCAGCACTCTATATCCACTTATTATTTTTAATTAGTAGCTCAGGATTGGGTAAAGCTGCAGTGAGGCTGTTCTCTGAAAATAAATTGTAGGTGGTGCCTTCTTGAAAAAAATATTTATTCAACAGAACACAGCATGGAGACTGTGATATAAAGCAATTACTGTCAGAGCAATAATTCTTGCAAAATTACCATTTTTTCTACAAAGTTTTAAAAATAATTAACCTTTAGAATAGTGAAGATGAGCATTCAGTCTTTAACGTTCTGCACAGAGGCACGAACAAGGCATAAAGTCATCTTACCTCCCTACCTCTCTCTTCCAACATGGTCCTTCTTTCCATCCCTCTAAAGAAAGTAAGATGCCTCCTAGCTTCTCATCCCCACTGAAAAGAGATCACAACCCTCACTTGCTTCACACTCATTTCACTTTCTCACTAACTGTTGTTTCTATTCCATGCTAGTTCTTTCTCTGTTCCCATCCTTAGCTTCCAGTGAGACCCACGTTTCCTGGAGGTTTTCCCCAAAGAAAGAAAAGAGAATGAGATACCATCTCTGAACAGCCCTCCTCTTAACAGTCCAGAAACACTATTAACTCCCCTGCCAAGTGTGTGCAAGTGGCTCACCCAAATCTTTTGAAATTAACCAGTTGAGGCACCAAACAGCTAGTTTCTGCACTGTTAAAAGCTTTGTGATATTTAAGCTGATTCTGTAATGATATTAAAGCATTTTAATATTTAAAAAAGAGGGAAAAGTTTTACATTTGTTTCTTTTCAAATGCTGTGGTTTCTAACTCATAAACACAGTTAGCATGCAGGACGGACAAATTCTCCCAATTAAAAAACATCATATATTGTACTAATTATATACTGGCTAACGGTTGGTCTAATTTAAGAGCAAATTCACATCTTCAAGTGCAGCAGGATAAAAATAGGATTAATGTTCCAGTCATTGGAAGAAGGCAAATAAAGAATTTGACATTAAGAAAAAGTGAAAGCAAAGTGAGATTGTTGTAGACAGAAAAAAATAATATTAAAAAAAAAAGTTTTTTAAAAGAGATTTCTTTAAAACCAATGCACTAAAAGGGGCAAACCAAGTACAGAAGTAATTCAGATTGGTCAGGCTCCCCCTGTCCCCCCCCCTCCCCAGCAGGGAGGTCATTGGTGTAGTCAACTTAGGGCTACCCCAGGGCTACACTGGCTTAATTCGACTTTAAAAAGCCCAAATATGATTTAATACTGGAAGAAAGAGACCTCCAGCATATGTCACTTAAATTGACATATTCTCTAGGAAAGACTGTGTTCTTTGTTCCCAGTTGTATTTATTTACATTTATTTATTCATATTAATATTGTTTGCTTATGCCCAGTTTACCAAGCAATCTAAATCACTTTGAATCAGTTACCCGTCCTTTTCATTATTTACCAATTATCCTACAATTTTTATGTCATCTGCAAACTTTATCAATGATGATCTTATATTTTCTGCCAATAATTGATGAAGATGTTAGTGTTGAGTCGAGAATAGACCTCTGTGAACCCCAGTGGAAACACACCAATTTGATGTTGATTCTTGAGTCACTTACAGCTACATTTTAAGAGTTATCAGTTAGCCATTTTAAAATCTATTGAATTTGTATAATAGTAATTTTATATCATTCTACTTTTTAAATAAAAATGTGTGGTATTAACACAACCTGATTTGGCTCATAATTCAGCTTTCTGAAATTGGTGCTATTAAACCAACAAACATATCTATTACTGGACTGAACTTTATTGGGCTTACACATTATAAATATGATTAATTCACGATCATTTATATATAAGCTACCATTTACGTTAAGCTCTGTGATTGGTTCCTCTTTATCTGTTAGACAAGGTCTAACACAGAATTTCCCCATGTTGACTGCAACACTTTCTGAGATAGGAAATTGTCATCTCTAATGTTGAGGAATTCCATGTATGATTTAATACTGGAAGAAAGAGACCTCCAGTATATGTCACTTAAACTGAAGTCCCTCATGATCTTTCTCCATCTCCCACAAGTTGTAGATAGATGTGTAAGGAAGTGGTTATCTTGTTCCCTAATGTGATTTGTAGCAGACACCAACTAGTACTCTGCTTTATCTGTAAGGGTATTGATCCACAAGTATTCAAGATAATTTTCTTCCAGACAGAGAGAGAGAGAGAGAGAGAGAGAGAGAGAGAGAGAGAGAGAGAGTGTAGAATGCCACTTCCATTCCCTTTTACCCACCACTGATTTTAACATTTTAGTAGTTTAATCATTCCACCACATTTCAATAGTATCAGCTAGATTGTTTTATTGTCATAAATGAACAATTCCAGTTTATCTTGTTTGTTACCCAGGCTCCTAGCATTAGTGTAGATTCAATTTAAGAATTTCTTCTATTGTCCTTTAGTTGACCAATTAATTGTTTCCCCTAACATTTTGATTTTGTGCTGACTGCTTATATCATCCCTCTTTTTTACCTTCCTCTTTCGTTATTCATTTAACCCTCTTCTGATTATTCTAAGCTGCTTGTCTCCAAAAATAGTAGTCTCCCTTCTTCTGAGGTAGCGGCCACATACACTATTCAGCTCCTTCCCCTATATAAGAGGAATGGTGAAGTCTTTGGAGGTAAATATTTTCATGTTTTCTCTTTCTCTTCTCATGTCAAAACTCCAGGGAGATGGAAGAGACTCCAATGCTTCCAAACCCTGACATCAGATAAAATTATTTCTATCATCACACTTGTTTTGTCCTATGTTCACACAGAGTAATCATTCTTAGAGGACCCACTCTGTTTTCACTACTACCACCAATGGAAAAAGAAACTGAAACTTTTACCATTTGCTTATGAATGCTTTGTTTTAAATTCCCTCTAAAATGCATTGTTTAGTACTCTAATGTCCTCTTCAGTTAACTTCCTAAACAACCCTTGTAATGAATGTTGTTTGGTTTTTAAATATATATTTAGTGAAAACATGGTAATAATGTATGATAAAACTAATTCATCTTCAATTTCAGAAAATTCCAGGTAAGTCCCGTTATTGCTTTTTACTTTTTGGTGGTATATCTGAGCCAATTGCTGCTGTTGTTGATATATTAGTGGTGCAATTCCGGAAGATCACACTCCTCAGAAGTCCCACTATGCAATTTGGGGTTTCTATGTCAATTGTTCAGTTATTGAGTGAAATTCAAAAAGGGGCAGCAATAAGCTCATCCTTGATAATGGCTTAAGTGGAAAGGGTATCTTCACTGGAAATATGATCTTGGTAGAGGGAAGACACATAATATGACTCCATTCAAGAAAGGACTGATGCTAATAGAAAGCTATGGAGGTTTTTCCCAAGAAAATTCCTCTATGTGGGGAAGAATTAGCAAGATTCCCTTGAGGAATGTTGTTAATGTCAAAAAAGAAGGAAAAGTCCTCCCCTTAGCAAAATACCCGGTTTATAGAATCATAGAAACTGGAAGGGACCATGAGAAGTCATCGAGTCCAGTCCCCTGCACTCTTAGTAGGACCAAATACCCTCTTAAACCATCCCTGACAGGTGCTTGTTTAAACTGCTCTTAAAAACTTCCAATGATGGAGATTCCACAACCTGCCTAGTCAACTTATTCCAGTGGTTAATCACCCTGACTGTTAGGATTTTTTTCCTAATGTCCAGACTAGACTTCTTGTGCTGTAATTTAAGCCCATTGCCTCATGTCCCATCATTGGCATTTAAGGAGAATAATTTTTCTCCCTCCTCCTCGTGACAACCTTTTAGGTACTTGAAAACTGTTATCATGTCCCCTCTCAGTATCCTCTTTTCCATACTAAACAAACCTAGCTCTTTCAATCTTCCCTTATAAATCAAGTGTCCCAGACCTTTAATCATTCGTGCTGCCCTTCTCTGGACTTTTTCTAATTTGCCCACAACTTTCCTGAAATTAGGTGCCCAGAACTGGGCACAATACACCAGTTGAGGGCAAATCAGGGTGAAGTAGAGCAGAAGAATTACTTATTATGTCTTACTTATAATATTCCTATTAATACATCCCAGAATGTTGTTTGCTTTTTTTGCCACAGTGTTACACTGTTGACTCATATTTAACTAGTAGGTCCGCTATGACACCCAGATCCCTTTCCACAGTACTCCATCCTAGTGTTGCAAACCAAGCAACTCTCAGTCCCCATGGATCCTATGCTTCATGTAGTGGCAGCCAGCTGAGGCACAGTTCTCCAGTCCCCCAGCACTATGGATCCTCTGTCCCTCCTACCCTGGGGCTGAGCTCGCTGCCCTACAGGCTGCTGGGCCTGGGGCCCAAAAGCCCATCTGGGCAAACTTGCCCTCATTGCCTGTACCTCCTAGGTGCTGTCAGTAACAGCTACTGGTCAACTCTCCTCCACACTTCTTTGCTCCGTTCTCCTCCACACGCCAAATTCTGCTCCTACCTCCACCTCCAAATAACACACCCAAACTCTCTCACTGTCTGGCTGCAACAGGGGCCTTTTAAACTGCTATTCTTAATTGGTGTGATCTGCTTCAATTGACTCCGGGTGCCTTAATTGGAGTCAGGTGCCTTAGTTGGCTTAAAGTAGCCCTGCCCCAGCTACCCTGGGAACAGGACTTTGCTAAATTTGGAGCTAACTACCTTCCAGTACCCTCCGGGAACCCTCAGGTCTGACTCCATCACACCTATGCAGTCATTGTCCATTTTGTATATCTGCAATGGATTGTTCTTTTCTAAGTGGAGTACTTTGCATTTTTCTTTATTGAATTTCATTCTGTTTATCTCAGACAATTTCATCAGTTTGTCCAAATCATTTTGAACTGTGATCCGATCCTCCAAAGCACTTGCAACCCCTCTGAGCTTGGTATCATTGGCAAACTTTATAAGAGTACTCTCTATGCCATCATCTAAATCATTAATGAAAATATTGAACAGAACTGGACCCAGAACTGATCCCTGTGGTATCCTGCTCATTATGCCCTTCCAGCATGACTGTGATCCATTGATAACTACTCTCTGGGAGCAGTTATCCAACCAGTTTTGTACCTATCTTATAGTAGCATGTAGCGAGGAGGCCTGGCCTCCCTTGAAGACAGACAAGGAGTGATGGGGTGGAGCCAGAGACTATCTGTCCATCAGGCCGGAAGGCAAGGTAGTACAAAAGGAGGGATTGAGGGCTCATTTTTGTCTGAGTTCTCAGAGCGGAAGGATGTCTCTCCCCTCTCTCAGGAGCATCCCCAACCCTGGGACCAGTACCCTAAGGAGGAGCTGCCTGCAGACTGCGAGCCTGTTCTCACCTACCAATGGCCTGAAGACCTGAGCCAAGGGGAGTAGTGGGCACCAGCCACTGGGAAGAGACCCCAAAGGGCTGCAATGCAGAAGAGTCACCAGTGCTCTGCGGTCCTGAGATGCCCTCTGAGATGATCAGCCCGGAGTACCTGGTGATCCTATCTGAGACCACTGATTGGAGGAGCTGCCAGATACTGCCAGCAGAGAGGAGACCTGGTGGGCTATGATATGGAGGAACTGCCATCTGCTGATAGCCCCGTTGAGCTACCAGACTTATCAGTCCTAGACAACGTAGAAGGATTCTGCAACTTACCCTGGGTGACTATCCCAACGAGGCTGAATAGGATGAGGTGGGACAGGTAGCACCAGGGGAAGGGAAAGGAAATAGCCCAGAGGAGGGGAGCAGTTGCCTGGCACCTCCAAAGTCAGAATCTGAGTGAGCGCACTGTGGCTGGGACCCTGCTGACTTCGTGACAGATTCCTCTGCCACAGGTAGGGACCTGGGCTGGGACACAGTGGAGTTGGGTGGGCCTGCATCCCCCTTGCCCTTTCCCTTACTAGCCCAAGAGTGCTTCCCTCATATCAGCTGATAAAGCCCACAGAGAACTGCATGCTTGACCACCCTGCCTAGGAGCTCAAGGTCTGTGTGCTTGCCTGCCATGCCTGGGGGCTCAAGGACTATGTGCTTTCCTGGACTGTTTGATTGTCTGGCCTGTCTGGGGGCTCAAGGACTGTTTAAGGTCCAGGGGCTTGACAACCCGACCCAAGTAGTATAGTGAGGAGGTGTGGCCTCACCCTCGACGGACAGAGAGGGATGGGGGCCACCTCCCCACAAGCTCCACCCAGGTTGTACTTCCCTAGTTTGTTAATGAGGTGATGTGAGAACATACCAAAAGCCTTACTAAAGTGTAGATGTACCACATCTACCACTTCCCCTCTATCTACAAGGTTTGTTATCCCATCACAGAAAGCTATCAGGTTGGTCTGACAAGATTTGTTCTTGACAAATCCATGCTGACTATCACTTAACAACTTATTCTCTTGTTGATGTTTGCTAATTGATTCTTTAATAATTTGCTCCATTGTTTTTCCTGGTACAGAGGTTAAACTGTCTGGTCTAAAATTCCCTGGATTGTCCTTATTTCTCTTTTTATAGATGGGCACTATATTTGCTCTTTCTCATTCCTCTGGGACCTTTCCAGTCTTCCACAATTTTTCAAAAATAATAGCCAATGGCTCAGATATGTCTTGTGTATTCTTGCTCCTTGTGTATTCTAGGATGAATATCATCAGGCCCTGGTGATTTGAAGACATCTAACTTGTCTAAGTAATTTTTAAATTGTTCTTTCCCTATTTTAGCTTCTGATCCTATCCAAATTTTCTGCCCTCCCCTAAGTCAGACATCCAATCACCACCAAACTTCTTGTTAAAAACCAAAACAAACAAAAAAAAACATTTGGTTCCTCTGTTATTTCCACATTTTCTGTTATTGTTTTTCCTCTTTACTGAATAATTGTCCTATGTTGTTCTTGATCTTCCTCTTGTTTCTAATATATTTTAATTTTTTTTGTTACCCTTTATGCTTTCAGCTACTTTGATCTGTTTGTGCCTCAGCCTTTCTGATTTTTCCCCTACACAACTGTATTATTTATTTATTGTCATACTTTGTGATTTGACCTGGTTTCCACTTTTTGTAGGACTCTTTCTTTATTTTTAGATTATTGAAAATCTCCTGGTTAAACCAGGGTGGTCTTTTGTCATATTTCCTATCCTTCCTACGCATTGGAATAGTTTGCTCTTGTGACTTTAATAATGTCTCTTTGAAAAACTGACGTCTTCAGTTGTTTTTCTTCTTAAACATGCTTCCCATGGAACCCTATCTACCAACTCCCTGAGCATGCTAAAGTCTGCCTTCTTGAAATCCTTCATCTTTATTTTGGTGTTCTCTCTCCTACCATTCCTAAGAATCATGAACTCCACCATTTCATGATCACTTTCACCTAAATTACCTTCCACTTTCAAATTATTAACCAGTTCCTCTCTGTCAAAATCAAGTCGAGAATAGCCTCTCCCCTAGTAGCTTTCTTCACCTTTTGAAATAAAAAAAAATGTCTCCATTACATTCCAAGAACTTGTTGGATAATCTGCACCTCGCAGTGTTATTTTCCCAAGAGATGTCTGGGTAGTTGAAATCTACCATCATCACCGAGTCCAGTGCTTTGGATGATTTTTGTTAATTGTTGGGGGGGAAAAGAAGGAAGGGTCACAGAAGATCAAAAGACTTGATTAGTTTGGAGAAAACTTAAATAACCATCTGGTATAAAATCCTAGGCCCAGTGAAGTCAATAGGAATTTTGCCATTGATTTCAATAGAACCACAATTTCATCCCTGAATTTGTTTGGTATTTATTCAAAATGAACTAACTATCCCAGCCTTTCAACACAACTCCATTCCTAGTGCTAATTCAATTCCACTTCCCTACCTTTCCTTCTTAAATACTTTTGTTATACTTGGTTCATGGAGGGATACCCTGCTTCTTCCTTGGATTATGGACATGGATACCTTTAACTGAAAACCTTTTATTAAAAAAAAATAATAAATTAAAAATAAAAAGAGTCCTGTGGCACTTTTAAAGACTAACCAATTTATTTTTTGCATGACCTTTTGTGGATTAAATCCCATTTCATGGAGCCTATTTTATAGTTATTTGTGACACACAGACAAGCACATGAAGGGTCAATAGGATAGACATGTATTGGCTAATTCTAACATGATGTTTACTGGTCACATACCTTGAGGAAACATGCCTGAAAAATAAAAACATAAATAAACACAAAGAATAACTAGAAGGGTATACAATTATTATGATTGAGTTCAGCTGCATTAAAATTATAAATAGTTAATTTTAGTTCTATTGCCTAATATTAGCCTCATTAAAATCTCAGTGCCTGTAGATTCTATTATATATTTTATCAGAGTAGTCATAGATTTTTTTTTATATGTGAAATCCCACAACAATATAGCAGAGAAAATGAGATTCCTCAGATGTATTTTTCCACCTCAGAAAAATTCACATGAATATTACATATATCCCAACAACCACATACTAAAAATAATGAGATTACAACTACTCCTACTCCTTCTAAGGATAATAAGATGAAACTACTGTACTCTACATGATTCTATTTCTGAAGTCATTGTAAAGGACAAAGCAAACTATGCTTGGCTAATAATGAGGCTGCAGAAGAATGACTGTTAAATCTCTTCAGTATTAGCCCCTACAAGGTACTATCAGACTGCCTGAAGAGCAACTGAGAGATTCCCCATTATATTTTCTTAGTACCTTAATGAAAATACACAAAGAAAAGAGCTTTAATGGGAATGTTAAAGATAGCAGGAACTATAGTATTCATACAATTACTAGCTGAAACAGAATGGGGGGAAAAGGAAGAGATCAGGAGTGTTCCTTTATAGCCAAGGTAAGATATGATTGTCTTGAGGTTGAGGTGGGCATACTATGTATTTATTGCCTTTCTAGAAGTGAGCTCATTATTATCAATTACATAATTTATAATGAGTCTTTGTGGGGTATTGAATTTGAAAGCATCATTGGATCCCTCACTAACTGTATCACTGGATTTGCTGTATCTCAGAAGACAGACTCTTCCCAAAGAGTCAGGGGTCTGCAACCAGCAACTCCAGAGCTGCCAACAACTCTTTGGCTGCCCCCTTGCAGCTCCTGGCTCCCCCACTACCACTGGGGAACTCTGCCCAACTTGCAGTGCTCCTCTCCCCTAAAAAGTAGGCTATACCCATTGCAGCTCACAAAACACGTGGTTATTGAAGGGATTTTTTAAAAATCACTCTTCTTATCTTTTGGGTTGCTGAGCCCTGTGTAAGGCAAATCACATCTCTTCCTCTCCTCTTTCCTTACCCATCAACTGAACTCAGCTGCAAAACTAGGAAAAATGTTTCAATCATATAGTATTTTTCCCAGAAAATACACTTTGTTTAGAAAGAGAGGGTCAATATTTCCTGAAGGGAATGTTACTGATGGGACCAGTGAAATTAGGCTGAAAGAAACTTAGCCTCATGTACAAAGGCTATGTCTACACTTGTTAATTTAAATTGATTTAGCATGTCCACACTTAAATTTTAAGTTGACTTTTAGGGGACCCTACAAAATCTACCTAGAGCGTCCACATTGGATGCCTAGGTCGACTTGTAGAGGCTAGGTGGACCTGGAACAGGTCCACAGTGGCAGAGGGGGCACCCCTTGCCAAGTGCCAGGGGGATCAGCCTTTGCCCCATTGTACAATGGGGCAAAGGGGGACAGGGACCCTGGCAGGGCATAGGAGCAGGGTGGGCACGCCAGGATCTCCGTGTGCCAGTCACCCTGGCAGGGAGGGCAGCGGGGAAGTCCTGGAGGCCCCTAAGTCGACTTAGAGTCGACTTAGGGGTACTCCACATCTACACTGGCTTAAGTCGAGTTTAGAATGTCGACTTAAGCAGAAAGTTTACTTAAAAGGAGGTTTTAGAAAGTCGACTTAGTATTTCCTTAAGTCGACTTAAGGGAAGTGTAGTGTAGACGCAGAGTAAATTAAGTTGACTTAAGCAAGCTTAAGGGTTTAATAATGTTGTACTTGCTCAACTTAAACTGCATTCAGCTCACTTCTTGCAAATTGAACTTGATGGCATCATCTGAAGAGTGAGTTCCATGAAATGAAGAAACTTACAATGTGAGCCTTGGTACTTATTCTGTAGACACCTAGGCTATGTCTACACTTAGAAAGTTAAGTCGACTTTAGTAAGTCGCCTTTATTAAGTCAACTTTAAGTCGACCTTATCAAGTCAAGTTAAGTCGACCTTATCAAGTCGACGTTGAGAGTCTACACTAGACTCCTAAGTCGACTTAAGGAAAAATTTATCAAGTCGACGTCGAGAGTCTACACTAGACCCTTACGTCGACTTGGGGGGTTGGAGGGGTGCATTGTGGGAAGTGTGGCAGCAGAGAAGGTCTCCCCTACTCCGGCCACACCTTCAAAATAGGAAGTGAACTCAGCCCCTTCCCATTGTGTGTGGCAACTCAGAGCTTGAGCAGGTCATGCATCAGCCTATTCTCCTTCTCTTCTCTCTACCTAAACTGACCTCATAGTAGAAGTTTACACTCAAGGTGTTCGGCTGTCAGATGTTTGTACAGCCAGTCTCTGGCTGAGACCAGGCAGGGCCCCAATCCTGCTTGAAGTTGTTTCAAGATGGAGAGCCCCAGGAAAAAAGCCCCAAATCATTTGATTTGGGTGTGTTGGATGGGTGCAGCATGGGAAGTGTGGCAGTATGGCAGCGGAGAAGGTCTCCTCTTCCCCGGCCACGCCCTCAAAACAGGAAGTGGGCCCAGTCCCTTCCCATTGTGCCTGGAAACTCGGAGCCTGTGCAGGTCATGGATTTGCATGTTCTCCTGTGCTTTATCATCCAGCTGCATGACACCTGCCAGCTAGTGGTAAGGCTTCTTCAGCTATGGAGCAGGCTGTCTGGTGACTTGCCAGCACAGAGGAAGACGATAGCTTGTCACCCACCCTACTGCCCCAGCAAGCTGCCGTGGTCACTGCACTGCGTTCTGTGCTTCGTCACCTCTGGGCACGGGAGGCTAACAGCGACTGGTGGGAACAGATTGTCCTCATGACCTGGGATGATGACCTTTGGTGGCAGAGCTTTAGGATGAGCAAGCAGAGCTTCCTCGAGCTCTTCCATGCACTCACCCCAATTCTGCAGTGCATGAGTTCCCGACTCCAACCCACTCTGCCTGTTGACAAGCGAGTGGCCATCACCATGTGGAAGCTGGCAACACCAGACTCTGACCACTCCATGGCCCAGCAATTTGGCATCGGGAAGGCCACCATGGGGACCACCGTCATGCTGGTCTGCAGGGCAATCAACTGGGTCCTGCTAGCCCGCCTCGTCACCCTGGGAAACTGGCACAAACTCCTCGATGGCCTCGTCTGACTCGGCTTCCCAAATGTGAGGGCATTGTGGAGGCCACACACATCCCCATCCGAGCCCCAGAACACTGCACCAGGTACTATGTCAACCAGGGGTATTACTCCATGGTCCTGCAGGCCCTCGTGGACCACCGTGGAATCTTCCAGAACATCTATGTGGGCTGGCCAGGGAAGGTGCACAACACATAGTTCCTACGCAACTCTGTCCTGTATAGGCACATGCAGGAGGGCACCTTCTTCCCCGACCATACCAGCACCATCAGGAATGTGCAGGTGCCAGTCCTGATTCTCGGGGATGCCACCTTCCCCTTGCTCCTCTGGCTGATGACGCCATACACGGCCCGCATGGATTCCAGCAGGGACCTCTTCAATTGGAGGCTCAGCTAGTGCCACAGCGTCATCGAGTGTCCCTTCCGCTATCTCAAGGCCTGCTGGAGGGCCTTCATGACCTTCCTGCAGCTCGGCGAAAGCAACCTCCCAGAGGTCATCAGCACATGCTGTTGCCTGCACAACCTCTGCGAGCTGCAGGGGGAAAGGTTCCCCACTGCCTGGGAAGCCGAGGCCGAGTGGCTTGCTGTGCAGTACAAGCAGCCTGACGACACCTTCCCCAAACTCAGCGGGTTCAGCGGCAAGCAAAGCTCATCTGGGATGTGCTGAGGGCCCACTTGGGCTCACTTCAACAGCAAGGAGTACCGAGGAATGGGCCTGGTAGCTCCAGGACAGGGCCTGCCTGTGGCACTGGCTCTGCTCTGCCCTGCTCCCCCGTCACCTCCAGCACCTGCCCATGCCTGTCCCCCCCCACACGTCTCCCCGCTGTCCCCACACCAATAAAAAGCACGACACACTGTATAACAGTGTTCATTCAAGGTGTTTATTCAATGGGAGAAATGGGGGTTGGTGGCTGCTGGGGTTGGGAGGTTTGGGGGAAGTGAAGAGAGTCAGGGGGAGGAGGGGGTCAGAGCATTCGGGGGGAGTGAAGAGGGTTGGGGGAGGGACCAGTGGTAGTGGCCTCCAGAAGGGGGGTCCCGGGCTTGCAGACATCTGCCCCGGGGCCTGGCCAGCCAGTGAGGAGGGCTGCTTCTGGGGTGCAGGTCAGGGCCCCGAGAGAACAGGCGCTCCTCCAGGCACTCTAGGGACTGGGCCTGCCACTCCATGAGGTCGAGCATTCACTTGAGCAGCCTCTGCTCGCCCCTCTGCAGCCTCTGCTTGACCCTCTGGTGGGCATCCTCCTGCTCCTACTGGGCACCCACCTCCCCCTGCTCCAGCACCACAGTCTCATCTCCTGAGTCCTCGTCCTGGTAATTGTCAAGGGAGGGGGCTCGGTAGAGTCGATGGTGTGGGCTGGGAGGCTGTCACTCTCCTGGACCAGGCAGGCATCTAGCTGCTGGTAATACCGGGAGCTGGTGGGGGCTGCCCCTATCCGGAGTGTCTCCTCCTGGGCATTTTGGTAGCCCTGGTGGAGATCCTTGATCTTGACCTGGAGCTGCTGGGTGTCCTGGGTGTGGCCCTTAGCAGCCAGGGCCTGGGAGATGGAGGCATACACCTCCCAATTGCAATGGCTGCCTTGCAACTGAAAGCTGACTGCCTCGTCCCCCCAAATGGCCAGCATGTCGAGGATTTCCTGGTAGCTCCAGGACAGGGCCTGCCTGTGGCACTGGCTCTGCTCTGCCCTGCTCCCAAGCAGCAAGGTGGTCAGGGGTGAGTTTTGACCTGTGGTTGGCCATGGAAGGTTCTTCCTGTGCCAGGAACTCTTAGAGGGAGGTTAGGGAGGAAGGTCTGGAGGCCATGGAGGTCAACTTAGGGCTACTGTGCATCTACACTGGCTTAGGTCGACTTAATCACGTCATCTTAAGTGTTAGGTCAACTTAACTTTTCCTTAGGTTGACTTAAGGAAAGCCCAATGTGGATGTGGGGTAGTTTGGGTCGACTTAGCCCTCCTTAGATCGACTTAATTTGTAAGTGTAGATGCACCCCTAGAGTCCTCCACTTTGAATATACAAACCTAGTCCATTGATGGACCCAGTGGAGGGAGAAGTTTGAACTGTACACAGACCTGGCTATTCAGGAGGATGGTGACAGCAATGAAGTAAAACTTTTGTTTTACCTTATTGGGAACAAAGCAGAGAGATCTGTACCCCTCTTAATCTCAGCACTGCCCCAACATCACAGCAGTCCTTGGAGCCCTTGGAACCTAATGATCCCCAAGCAGAACAAAACTGTGGAGTGATATTTTTTTCACTACAGGCCAATCTGAAGGGAGAAGAAATAAACCCTTACATTAATCCCTTATACACACTGGCTGTTACATGAAATTTTAGAGGCTTAACAAACTCCCTAATCAGGATAGCATAGTCTGCAGAATTTGGGATTATCACATCCAGGAATGGCTGCTCTGGGAAGGTGATAGATACGTAGACATGGAGCATACTGCTGAAGTCCCCCAAAAGTATGAAAGCTGCAGAAGGAACACACAAATAGATGGAGCTAGTAGGCTTCAGGCCAGGGCCACATGGACTAACCACAAGACAAGTGTCAATCCTGGTGCCTGTAGTGCTGGTAATGGTCCCTGATGTAAGTCGGACAATGGAAAGAGAGAGAAGAAAGATACTGACCATGATGCTGAGGAATCTTGGGTTACAAGGGATAAAACTGTAGCTAATCCTGAGAGAGTAAGTAACTAATTTGACTCATCCATCACACAGAATGAGGAATGGGCCAGTGCCAATGTGCTGCCCTTAGCCTTTGGGTCAGGAAGTCAGATTCCATCCTGAGAGCTCACTGCCTGTAATTCAAATCCATTCCCCCTCCCAGGAGCCAATCAGATTCTCACTGAATAAAGGCTCAGATGGTTTGCCCCAGTTTCTCATTACTGGAGGCTCCCTTAGGGAAAACCTCAGTTTCCCAATCCAGAGGGTTCCCTCAGGACAACTGTCAGTTCTTCTCCCCTGAGAGCTCACCAACTTAGTTTTACAAGGTTCAGGAAGGGGCTAACAGGTTTCATGAGACCATAACACTTCAACTGGTTTAGAGATTATAGTTTATTAATCTATAATTGTATAGTTGCTAAGCATGTATTTGATAAATGAGTACAGCAGTAAAACTATAGCTCACCAACTGATGTTGCAATTTCCAGGTGGATCTTGATGGCCAGTCAATTTTCCACTCCAGAGAAGGTATTCTGCTTTGCTCTTTAGTACAGGCTGAAGTTGGTCTTTGGACTTCAGAAGGCTGTCTCTCTTGCCACAATCAGACTAGCCCATATATAGATATAGATGTAGATATAGATATAGATATAATACCTTTTTGATAGCACTTGCAGTATCCATAAATATCCTTATTTCAAGTGGAAAATGGAGAAGGAGGAAGCAGACAGCACCACCTGACCACAGTCTGTGCACTTGCTGCCTTCCTTGATTGTTCTTAAAAGTTTCTCACAACTTGTTACCATGGCACATTCATATATATTTTTTAATCTCCTGTTCAAGCATCTGGAACATCTTGTAGTTAAGTTTTCTTCAGGAAGTTTTAATACATTTTTCAAACCCTAACCCCAAAAAGTAACTTTCCAGGTCCCAAAAGGTCATGCCATGTGTCACATCTGTTTATCATTTTCTTATGCTCTCTCCTTGATATCTGGTGGAAGCTGCTAAATGCTTTCTACAAATGATGAAAGTAGCACCGCAGGTACTGAGTTCACTGGTGTCAGAAGCACTCAACTCTGAAGTCAGCAGCAGTATCAAAGGAGCAGACAGTACTAAAGTGAAAGGTTGGGAGAGTCATCACAGTAACATCAGTGATGTCAAATGCAAAAGTGCTAAGGAGTTTACTGATGACAATGAGGTCTTTTGCAATAAATGAGATACCAGTCCTGCTTCCACAGACTGTGGAAGAGGAACTTCAGGTTGTGGTTGTAGTGCTGACAGACCACGGATGGAAACAATCAGTACCCTCATCAGTACTGGACTCAACAGCTGTCCTGGGGCCAAAACAGTTGTCAAAGTACAGAGACTCTAACCTCCCTACTCAATACTGGGGAGCAGGAAGAGGTACCCATGTTATCCCATCCACCAGCACTAACTCTGTTCAGGCTCCTGTTCTTTCTGAGGGAGGCAGAAGAGTCTCCATGGGTGCGTCTACACTTGTAAATTAAGTCGACTTAAGCTTGCTTCAGTCGACTTAATTTACTCTGCGTCTACACTACACTTTTCTTAAATCGACTTAATAATCCCAGGGAGTATCCTGATGAGCCATTGAGGACATAAAGAATACAACCATTGTATCCTTAATAGCTCATCAGTTTACTCCCTGGGATCATATCACCTGGCAAATTCCTAAACATTAAGGAGACAATGGTTGTTCACACCCTCCCCTCTAAGACATTTGTCCAGATTGACACAAATTAAAGTATGGGTATAACATCAAATTCTTAACTTCTAATCAAAATAGAATTCCTAGACATAAACTATATAATCATTCCCAGCAAATTACTACCTTTCTATTGATACCAAACATGACATAGTTCCTATGGATTATAGCATTTATGAGATATCCATAGAAAATAATATCATAAATGCTTCCCTAAATCCAGACAGTGTCACACTGTGCCCACATGCCCTGCCCTTTGGGGGGCATGCCAAGCTCCCCCTGTCCCCCCTCCCCAGCAGGGAGGGCATTGGTGTAGTCCTGGGGTAGCCCTAAGTCGACTTAGGGCTACCCCAGGGCTACACTGGCTTAATTCGACTTTAGAAAGTCGAATTAAGCCTTAGGTCGATTAGAAAGGTGGTTTAATAGAGTCGACCTAATTTTCCTTAAGTCGACTTAAGCAAAGTGTAGTGTAGACGCAGGGCACATTAAGTCGACTTAAGCCAAGCTTAAGTCGACTTAATTTACCAGTGTAGACGCAGCCTAAGAGACAGGCACTCCTCTGAGGACATAGCTATCAGAGACACATCAGAAAGAATGGACTAAAGAAGTCATTAAGGGTGCAGTCAGATGAGCTGATTACTCAAGACAGACAAAGGAACAGGAGCCACTTATGAGCCAGCTGACAGAGCACCTAGATTTAGCCTTCAGATGTCACAACAGCATGAAAATAATCCAGAGGTCAAACTGTACAAGGAAGGAGGAAATCCCAGAGAGAGAGAAAGTTTGCTACACTCAGAAAGCGACATCGGGAAGATAGAGATTGGTCTCAACAGGCAATCACAGTGGGTGCATCTACATTTATAAATTAAGTCGACTTAAGCAGGCTTAAATAGACTTAATTTACTCCACATCTACACTGGGCTTTCCTTAATTCGATTTAAAATGCTCCTTAGGTCGGATTAAGAAAAAACTAGTTCGAATTAATAACACCTCGTTATAATTTGAACTAGTGTCTAAGTTGACTTTATTAAGTCTACTTAGCTAGTGTAGATGCCCTAAGTTGACTTAGGGCAGGGGAGACAAGGGAGCCCCACATGGGTCCCTGGCAGAAGGGAGCCACCGTGGCACCTTTATCCCCTGGGGAGCCCCTGCTCCCTTCTCTTCTCACTGTGGCTTCCCTGCCAGGGAAGCCACAGTCTCGGGGAGAAGAGCTCCCCAGCCAGGGCTCCAGCAGGATGCCCCTGCTGGAACCCTTGCTGGAGACCCCGGGAGGCTGGCAGCTTGTCCCAGAGAGAGCCAGCTAGCACACGGCTGGCTCTGCCAGGACCAAGAAGCAGGGGGTAGCTCTCTTGGCTCCCTTCTGCCTGGAACAATGGGGTCCCGGGGAGAAGGGAGCCCCGCTGACAGAGGAAACCCCGGGGTTTCCTCTGTCAGCTGAAGCACCCTCTCTTCTTGCCCAGACCCCGAGGGTCCCGGGGAGAATGAAGCGCGGGGCTCCCTTTTGGCCAGGACCGCTGGGGTCCTGGCCAGAAGGGAGCTGCAGCCTGAACTCCCTCTGTCTGGGACCCAATTGGTCCCGGCCAGAAGGCAGTCCCAAGTTCCTTTCTCCCCGGGACCTGAGCGGTTCCAGGGAGAAGAGAGCCGGGAGAGCCGCCAGCCGCTTCTCAGTCCCAGCAGAGCCAGCCATGCATCGTCTGGCTCTGGCAGGACGAGCCACAAGCAGCTTCTCGGTCCCAGGAGAGCCAGCCCTGCAAGGCTGGCTCTCCCTCCACCTATCAAGTCGACTTAGAGAGTCTAGTGTAGACTCTCTAAGTTGACTTAATAAGGTCGACTTAAAGTCGACTTTAGAAAGTCAACTTAAGAAATTCGACCTAATTTTCTGATTGTAGACATAGCCAATGTGTTTAATCTTGCCACATGCATTGGTTATCACTCCATAAAAATATTTATAATTTTATATGGCATTTAGGTCTATAGCAATTATTGTCATAAACTAGC
>ML685832.1:8689252-8722267 GCA_007922175.1 Pelusios castaneus
ACTAGCAAACACTGCACAACACAGGACCATCAGATCATCCCCTCCCCTGCCTCATTAACACAAGTATGATGAGATGGATTATAACAAGAGAATACAGATCAATCCATCTGAAGACTTCAAGTGGCTTTTAGCAGACTTCCCCCCTCCGTTCCCTGAGGCGCTCACCTTTCGGCTTCCCCCACCCACCCACCCACCCACCCACCTTTCTCCGCTGGCTCCCTCTCCCCAACCCCCAGGGTGGATCCTCCCTTCCCCCTTACCTGGCCTCTGGAGCTGCTACTACCTGACCAGCCACAGCCTGCTCCTGCCCTGAGCATGCTCAGGGTGGGAGATTTAAAAACTCCCAGACTGCTGCAGCTCCCTGCCGGCCATGTGCGGACATCAGTGTACCGTGCGCTGCCTGCTCCACACAGGTACATGGGAGCCAGCTTTTCCAGGCAGGCTCCAGTCTCCCTGGCGCCAGAAGCCAGGGCAGGGTAGAACGCAGCATTCCACCTCTTTGTTCTATTTTTAGGGGCCCCAGAAAGCTGGCTTCTTAAATTAAATGCATTCTGGTGCATTCTCTCTTACTTTAACCTCCGAGTTTCACTGCTCACCATTCAGTCCTGAACTAATGCCTGGTAGAGAGAATGTGCCCACTCTAAGAAGATGTTATAACCACAGGAGCTTTCAACTAGGTAAGAAACCAGTTGTAAAGGGCCTTGACTGTTCAAGCACCCAGTCCCTCCAAAAATTCCTGGGCTAAAGTGGAGGAGATGCTCTGCCAATCTTCACCTAATCACTAGGCTGCCGTGTTGGTCAGTTTGCACTTTTTACAACAGAACATTTTAAAATGGGTGATGGAGTAGAATGGAAGCAACTCAGTCACATGGAGAAAGCAGTTCACAAGGTTTAATAAAGTTCCACTAAGTCTAGTAAAACTATATTAAGCTTCACTCCTAGGTAATGAAACGATGGATACAACTTTAATTTTCTTTGACTGCCACTTTAACAGATAGTAAAAATTATTCATGAGAATAAGTTTGACCCTGCCAGCAGGTAGAGGATCTTGGGGAGCAGCTGCCGCACACACACACACACTAGCGAGGTTTGAGTCAATGAGTGTTTTTATTGGGGGTGAACAAGGTTAAATGGAATGGGGCAGTGAGGTATATGGAGGATACTGGGGGATGGGTCTCTCTATTAACAGTATAGTGTCACAGTGGGATAATATAGTTGTAAACGTTGTGATGAACCAATGTAAATCAATGTAAACCAATGTAAATCAATGTAAATCAATGTAAACCAATGGGGTTTTTTACAAGTATGAACATACAAAGCAACTGTATCAATGAGAGACAGAGCCACTGTGCCAATGAGAGGCAGAGCAGCTGTACCAATGAGAGACAGTCAGTGAAAGTGAGGTTAGGGGAAATGGTCAGGGAGTATGGGCAGGCAGTAGCAGAGGGATAAGGAAAAACACAGCAGCAGAGGCTGCAGTAAGCCTTGAAGCCCTGCAGGAGAAGACTTTGAGTAGTCAGTCTGCAGGCCAGATGTGGAGGCATCGAAGACGAGCTGGAGCGTGCTTGGAGCAGAGGTGAGCAGGGAAACAGACCAGGGAAGCACACTCAGAAGGTGGGGGCAGGGTAACACGTGGGGGGAGTGAACAGACCAGGGAAGCACACTCAGAAGATGGGGGCAGGGTAACACATGGAGGGAGTGCGTTGGCAAAGTGGGCAAGGGAATGGAGGTAAAGGGGAGGTCTAGGGTGGATCTGGGCAGCAAAACACAGGGGATTAGGGGGTTTGAGGGGAAGATCAGACAGGGGTTTCGGGGGGCAGCAACGTAGAGCGGGTTCGGGGAGGTCAGGGAAAGCGGTGGAGGGGGCAAAGGGAAAGCAATGGAGAGCGGAGCGGGTTCGGGAAGTCGGGGAAAGCGGCTAACGGCGAGCGGGTTCGGGGGAGTCGGGGAAAAGCGGCGGAGGGGGCAAAGGGAAGAGAGCGGGTTCGTGAAGTCGGGGACAGGCAGCTAACAGAAAGCGGGTTCGGGGGAGTCAGGGAAAAGCGGTGGAGGGGGCAACGGAGAAGAGAGTGGTTCGTGAAGTCGGGGAAAGAATCTTAACAAAGCTATAATGGGGTACAATGATAAAAACTTAATCTAACAAAGATAAAACTAAGGAGAAAACCCGACAGCAAATGAATGATAAAACTTACAATGTTAAAACTTAACACAACTAATCAGCAGCAATAAATTCACAGTGGTAAAACTTAACACAGCTAAGGAAACAAACTTACAATAGTTAAAACTTAACACAGTTAAGGCAAAAACCTACAAGAGTGAAACTTAACACAGCTAAGGCAACTAGCTTGCAATAATAAAACTAAGCGCAGCATGAGGTTGGAACGGCTGGGAGCAGGGAGCTCCGGGCAAGGTCCCCAGACGCAGACGGCCCAGCAGCGGCACGGCTTATGCTCCCACGGCGGAAAGAAACCGCGGAGCAGGCAGGTGTCTCTGTTACAGACCCCGAGGTAAATTTAGAGAGAATCTGAGAGGGGGGAACCTTACCAATCCCCAGGAGAGCAGCAAGGACAGAAGCTGAAGCAGCAGCAGCATAGATGAGTGCAGAGAAGACTCGGTTCGACTCGTGGTTCGTAGTTTGTATCGGGAGATCTCCAGGAGAAGATTCGTTGTTCGTGGGGGGGGGGGGGGTAAAACGGGGATATGCTCAATTAAAATAGCCAGGAATGGAGAAATGTCCCCCAAAGACCCCAGGGTGATCAGGCCAGGAGGCTGTGCAGGAACCTATTCTGGGGTCTGGCCCCCAAAAGGTCTGCTTTTATGGAGAAATTCAAACAGTTCCTGCCAGTAATTCTGATAGGCTCCCTGAATTACAGGGGCGGAGAGAGGGCAGGGAAAACTGTGGGCAAGTCCGGGCAGAGTCTTGGGCTGCAGGTATGTGACTCATAGTCACAGGTGTTGGTGTGTGAGTCATGCCCTTTGTGAAAAACAAGCCACTTTGGTCTTGCACTCCTGGGCATTGTCCACCCTACGCCGAGCCAGGGCTGGAACAATAGTTAAGGGGCCTCCTCCCTAGGCAGGGCCATGGCACCAAAGAAGCTGTAAAAAAGGGCCATTCCCATGAGCAGCCTGGGAGGGGTGGCCACACAAACAAGGGAGACAAAAACTGGCACAGGGGAACATCTGTCAGGGACAAAGTTCTGAAAGTTTGTGCATTTATTTATTTTCCCAAAATGTATCGGGGAAATGAAAATATTATAAAGCATATTTTAGGTGTTTAGTTATCAAAAATCTTTGTAGTTAACTGCAGTTCTAGTCTTCATTATAGGAGGTCAGGCTGCCATATGCAAAACTATTCAGACACTTCCACTTACCAATTATTTCTACTCCTGACTTGTTCAAAGACTTCTAGTCATAGTGTGTCAGAGAGAGTGAAATTTGCATTAATGAAACTGACAACAATCAGGAAATCTCAAAGATTTTTAATGAAAAATTCATTACGGTGAATCAGAGTCATAATATAAAAATCTTTCAAGTTTTCAACACTGAAATACATATCTGCTGTGAAACACTGCACCACATTTGGATTCAATTTTCATAATTATGGTCTAAATAGATCTCATATCAGGGCTTGTTTTTAGATTTGCCAGGAACTAATTGCTTTAAGAACAATGGGGAAAATTTAGGTCCAATGAATGTCAGTGTTGTGGAAGGTGGACTCCAAGGCTATGTCTACACTAGGAAAAGTTAAGTCGACTTTAAGTCGCCCTAAAGTCAACCTTATTAGATCAACTTAACAAAGTGCTTTCCCTTAACTCGGACTTAGTAATTTGACCTAATTTCCCTTAGGCCGACTTAAGAAAATGGACTTATGCGTCCACACTGGGCTTCGGTCAACCTAAGGAAAGGTTAGGTCGACCTAAGGAGGCTTAGTTCAACCTAATGAGTGGTCCTTACTAAGTCAACCTAAGCTTTCATTAGGTCAATTTTCTTAAGTTGATCTAATGAAAGCCTAGTGTGGGCAGGGCTTAATTTAGGTTGACTTAAGCCTCCTTAAGTTGACCTAACTTGCCAGTGTAGACATAGCCCAAGAAAAGTAACTCTTTGTTCCCATTTTCCTGCTAGCTCTGCTGAGTGTCTAGGTATGTTGTTTTAAAGTGTCACATGATAAACATCCAAGGAAAGGAGAATATTTAATTAAATATGGGGCTGGAAAATCCTAGCTCCCCTGATATCAATCATTGATATAATAGGCACACGTTTTCATATAAGGGATCTAATTCTTCTGTATCTTACAGTGGTGTAAATGAGAAATGACTCCATTAAAGTCAATTGCATTTCAATGGTGTAAATAAGTAGTGACATTAGGACATAGGATTTCAGGAATTGATCCATTTCCAGATCTATCACATAAGAAGAAAATAATTGGTCATATATGGAAACTCTCTGGATGTAACCAGTAACGCCACAAACAAATTTCAAACATTATAGTCAAACTAAATTCAAATACTTACTTGCCATCAGCAGGTGAAAAAAAAATGTGTCTTTGCTGTTTACCTTCAGATAATTCTTCCTTCTGTATGCAAATTATCCTCATAGTTTCTTCTGTGGCATAGGTGTAGAAACCACAAGCTCTGATCTGAGTTCATGGCCATCATCTTATTTGTCACTCATTTCATTTTCACAGGCTGTTGGCTGAAAGATAGGAGTAACATACTTTGGAAATTTCACATTATTTATTCCCCCCCCCAAAAAAAATTAGCAACAAGGTCATTGCACTGGGTCAAGTTTGTGAACTATGTTCAAAGGGCTGTACCATAGCTTGAGGTGTGATATGCAACTTAGTCTGAATCATGCTAATCACTTTTCTGCCATCATTAGCTATTTATATCAAATCAATATGATTTCAAACACTTTTTAAAAAAAAGACAGCTGTCTTGGTTAAGATGGATCATAGTTAATGTTTCTGGGACTAGTATAAGAATTACTTGGGGAGAAATCATTCATTCTAATTAAGTCAACCAACTTCAAAGAATCTAGTTACCTAACATGAATCACACATATAGGATGGCAAAGGATATCATGGTAATATTTTAGAAAATGACACTGTAACAACATAGATGTAGCCATTGACTTCCCTCCTAAATCATTTTGGCAATATGTATTTCTTGCTTAGCTCTATAGCTTTGAATTAGAATGATAGGAAGCCACTTCAGCAATCAACTACTATAGTGCATTGTTTGTGTGCTGGTCAGGAAGAAAAATACTTAGTTAGTTAATGCTGAATTCCAAGAGAGGAGCCAAGATACAGTTACTTGACTTTTTGTTTAATGCAAAGGAAGTATGAATTTGTACACCTTATCTGTCTATCAGTTTTGTAGCACCTTTTTATCCGAAAGCTTTTAAATCAACACTTGAAGAAGATGGATTGAATAGAATGTCTTCATTTAAATTGTAACATAATCAAAGGTCTATAGAATCCGAAAAGAATAAATCTAAGAATAAAAACACTGGATTAGCTCTCTTTGGCTATGTCTACACTTACTAAAATTAGTTCGAATTAGTTAATTTGAACTCACTAATTCAAACTAATTTTAGTTAGTTTGAATTAACTTAATTGGAACTAGAAAAAATTAGTTCGAACTAAGCAAGTGCCATAAATTAGTGCCATAAATGGCACTTGCTTAGTTCGAATTAGCGATTTACATTGATTTCAATGGGCCGGATAGTTCAAACTAAGCAATTAGTTCGAACTAACATGGCC
Source organism: Pelusios castaneus (assembly GCA_007922175.1). Classification (NCBI taxonomy): domain Eukaryota; kingdom Metazoa; phylum Chordata; order Testudines; family Pelomedusidae; genus Pelusios; species Pelusios castaneus. The sequence continues at coordinate 8,695,014 of ML685832.1, forward strand.
ACATTGGTTAATTCGAACTAACTAGTTCAAATTAACCCTTACTTCTAGTACCCTATTCAAAGTTATTAATTCAAATTAAGGAAGCCCTTAATTCGAACTAATTAAAGCCTCGTGTAGCCATGGCTTTAGTTAGTTCGAATTAAGCTTCCTTAATTCGAACTAACTTGCCAGTGTAGACATAGCCTTTGAGTATGTCTACACTAGCAATTTAGGTCGACTTAAGGGTCTTAAGGGAAGACTTAAGTCGACCTAAATTACTCCATGTCTACACCTGACTTTCATTAAGTCGACTTAGGAAATTCCTTAAGTCAACTTAAAGAAAACTTAAGTCGACCTAATAGCAACAACCCATTAGGTCGACTTAAGCCTTAAATTAACTCCTTAAGTCGACTTAAGGATGGTATGGATGGGGAGTAACCCTTAAGTCAACTTTATTTAGTCAATTTAAGGGCAGTTAGGTTGACTTAACAAAGTGGACTAAGTCGACAACTTTTTCTAGTGTAGACATACCCTTTGGGTATTGTATGCAGAATATGCTATCATTTTAGGTTTTTGTATATCACTCATAAACAGGATATTTTTGCTCCTAGGAGGCAGATCTTAGAACCTGAGGTTCTGATTTTTTTAATGTTTTTTTATTCCATTTTGAACTGTTGGTGATTTTTTTTCCCTTCAAAATGTATTCATTTAAAAAAAAAAAACAACGTTGGACAAAAAGACTTTTCAGCTTTTATTTCTGGTCTCATTACATTCACAGCAAAAATCTCTCTCTTACAACTCTGTCTGCTAGCAGCATCACTTACTGATAACAAAAGAGGACATACTCTGTGGTCTTACAAATCTGTACTTTGGGCCATGGATTCTGATGCTGACATGGGATAATTTAGGTCTCCAGCATTATTTGGAGAAACTTCCAAACCACTTAATTCCAAGAGCACAGACATGACCTAATCATGTCCTTTTTTGTTCAGGAGCATCATAAGGTGGAAACTAAGGAAAAGGATGGCATAGAGTCTATCCAGATACCTGGTTAATCAGATTTTGGGCTATCCTGGGTCATCACAGCAAAGCCAGAATCTGACACACTTTAATTCTGTCTATATGAACACATTTTTCAAAGAAGAAAAATATTTTTTTTTTAAATGTCTTATTAACATGAGAAAAATTTCTGGCATATCTATACTGATATAATTATCTTACCTTTAATAATGAAGGGTACAATTTTCAAAATCACCTAAAATTCCATTTTCAGAAGAGTGTAACGCTTTGTTTTACACAGGGAAACTTCACAGCATAAATATATTGCTATACTTATACTGGTATGATTCCTTGTTCTGGTTAAACTTACATTTCCTTCAAAGTGATTTAAGATACATTGTAAAAAAGTAACTTTTATTTCAGAATAAGAATGCCCACATGAGGAGTTAGGCTGGCATAACTACAGCAGTATAATTTTACCAGTTTAGTGATGCTGGTAAATTACTCCATTTAGATCAGCTCATATCACTTAAGAGCAATGAGTAAAATTTTCAAAAGCACTTAAGTGACTTAGATGCCAAAGTTCCATTTTTAAACATCTGACATAAAGTCATTGGCTTATAGGGTTTTTTTAATGTTTTTACCTATAGATGATGTATCTATGTTTTGGATAATAAACAAAAACTACCTAATTCACAGTTATAATGGTGATTGCTAAAATGGGCTATGTCTACACTTGCACTTTTAAGTTGACTTTAACTAAGTTGACTTAACTAAGTCGACTTAAAGTTGACTCAGTTAAGTTGACTTAGTGCGTCTACACTTAAAATTAAAGTTGACTTAAAGGGGAACTTACAAAGTCGACCTAGAACGTCCACACTGGATGCTCTAGGTCGACTTTGTGGGGCTAGGGGGACCTTGGGCAGGTCCACGGTGGTGGGGGGGGCACCCCCTGTGTACAATGGGGCAAAGGGGGACAGGGACCCTGGCAGGGCAGAGCCCTGTGTGTGATGCTGTCTGGATTTAGGGAAGCATTTATGATATTATTTTCTATGGATATCTCATAAATGCTATAATCCATAGGAACTATGTCATGTTTGGTATCAATAGAAAGGTAGTCATTTGCTGGGAATGATTATATAGTTTATGTCTAGGAATTCTATTTCGATTAGAAGTTAAGAATTTGATGTTATATCCATACTTTAACTTGTGTCATTCTGGACAAATGTCTTAGATGGGAGGGTGTGAACAACCATTGTGTCCTTAATGTTAAGGAATCTGGCAGGTGATGTGGCCCCAGGGAGTATCCTGATGAGCCATTGAGGACATAAAGAATACAACCATTGTATCCTTAATGGCTCATCAGTTTACTCCCTGGAACCACCTCACCTGGCAGATTCCTTAACATTAAGGACACTCATTAGATCAACAATGACAGTTACTTTTGTCCAAGATGAATCAATCCTAGACAGGGAAAGAATTGCATATTAATCTTTAACTACTTGGATCAGTCATGACTACCCAGACTTGTCTAAGAAGATCCCAGCCATCGAGTTCAGAGTAGATAATAGGGCTTACTGAAGTGTCTAACTAGAAATATGTTTCCTTCAGAATATATAGTTATTGCTCTGCTTTAGAACACTAAAAACAAATGAAAATAAGTTTCATCTGTCTCAACTGAAGATGAATACTTGGGGCCAGATCCTCACCTGTTGTAAATTTTCCTAGATCAAGTTTCATTGGAGCTATGTCAAATTACACTGTCTTATAATCTTTTCCTGCATGTTTGCTAAAACAGATACTTTTTTTAGTAAAAGTGTTTTGTGATGCTGTCCTCAGTTGTCAAATTGTTACATGTTTGGCTCAGTCTTGTTGCACTGACAAGATTATTTTATAATATGTACCTGTTGCTGAATGGCACTTGCTTAGTTCAAACTAAATTTTGCTAGTTTGAATTAAGTTAATTCGAACTAACTAAAATTAGTTCGAATTAATAAGTGTAGATATAGCCTTTGAAAGGATATTAAACCTTGTGCTTCAGTCAATCTCTAACAATTAGATGATGCATTTTTACTGTTTCTAGATAAGAAATTAGTTATTCCTGTTTATTTAAATAATGTAATTAATTAATAGTATTATTAATAGTATTATATAAGGAACATAGAAACATCTTATCTGTGTATGATGAAAAGCAAAGATAGAGGTAACCAATTAAAAAAAAAAAATTCATTATGTGATTGAAATGTGGAACTCATTGCCAGATGAAGTTGTGGAGGACTAAAATATGTCATTTTCAAGAAAGGGATTTGACATTTATGTGGATAAAGCATATCTGTAGTAATCATAACTGATGATAAAACATTTTGAAAGGATTAAACCTTGTGCTTCAGTCAATCTCTTACAATTAGAGATAAGGATAAATCCTGAAGTGGGGAGAGATTATTCCACATTTACCTCCTGTAGGGTTCCTGCCCCTTTCTGTGAAGCATCTGCTACTGGTCACCATCAGAGACTTGATACTGTTCTAAGTGGATTTCAGGTCTGATCCAGTATGTTGATTGTGGTGTTCCTATGCCATCTTCTTCCACAGCATTTTATGGTAGATTGTTTTGCAGATAATGTAATAATTGTGTGAAAAATATTAGGAAACATGTCACTGAAAATAAGAAGTATTTAGTACATTTAAAATGAATAGAGTGCCACTGATATTGTTACTACTTTTGTTATCATTACTTCTAGTAAGGTGATTCTGTGATATAGTGGTGAGTTTTACAAGCACTGTAACATAATCCTTCTGAGTGTACTTGTCCAATATTTTGCTTTAGGTGCTATCTAAGATTACTGTGGTAATTTTCTATACTAGTAGTCTTAAGCATGTATATTCTGGACAGCTCACTTTTTGTTGGGAAAAAAAACACTCTACTCATCTTTTAGTCATTGACAGCCTCCTTGATTAATTTTAAAAAAGCTTCTATGAAGCCAGATTTATTACTGAGAACAACATTGAACTCTAAACAAGTCAAGCAGAAGTTATCAGTCAGATAATTCTTTTGAAACACATTTTTCTAAAGTCTTGACACTGGAAGTCAATTCTCCTCTAAATTTAAACAGAAGAACATCACAAAAATGATGGTATTCATAAAGCACTTTCATAGGTCATATTCTTTCAGCATATTTTTTTAAAAAGTGTGAATCGAGGTATGCATTCTAAATGAAATTCTTTGTGAAAAATTGCTGATTTGTGTGAAACCCTGTAGATTGGGCACAGCTAATGGAGATAGATTTTATTTCCAGCAACCAAATACGGACATGAATAAAAGCCCATTTTTGACCATTAAGTCCTTAATTTCATAGCCAAGAACAGATAAATACATGGTGTCTTTGGCTATTGAACTGGAAATAAAGATAATTTTTGCAACTTTTTTTTTGCCTCTTACCATTTTATATATCTCTTTGATAATATTCCTGAACAGTTGTACATGACAAGTTAAATGTTTACTATACAAAATCTGAACATATTATTTTAAAGTTACAAGAATGTCTTCACATTTATATTTATCCAAAATAATTATACATTTTCGCCATCTGAATTATGTATAAATTGTCCTGAAATTTCATTTTGACATTGCTCACAAAAATTCTGAGCATAGGATCATAAAAATTTAGGGCAATAAAAACCATGACAGGTCATCTAGTTTATTTGCCTGCCCTGAGGCAACACTAAGAATTATCTAGAATCCCAGACAGATGTTTGTCCAGCCTGTTCTTAAAAACCTCCAATAACAGAGATTTCACAAACACCTTATGTAATTTGTTATAGTGCTTAACTATCCTTACAGTTAGGAAGTTTTCTTAATGTTTAACTTAAGTCTCCCTTGCTGCAATTCAGGACCATTTCTTCTTTTCCTATACTCATTAGATAAGGAGAACAAGTTATCACCCTTCTCTTTATAACAACCATATATATGTTTGAGACTATTATCAATTCCACTCTGTCCACTCTTTTTCTAGACTGAACAAATTCATTTAAAATATATATATCTTTCCTTATGTTTTCTAGACCTTTACTCATTTTTGTTGTTCTTCTTCTGGACTTTCTCCTATTTCTCCACACCTTTCCCAAAGTGTGGTTCCCAGAATTGAACATAGTACTCCAGTTGAGGCCTTGTCAACACCAAGAAGAATGGAAGAATTATTTCCTGTATCTTGTTTACAACAGTCTTACTAATAGATCTCAGAATAATGTTTGCTTTTTTTTCAGCAATATTCCACTGTTGACTCATACTTAGTTTATAATCCATTATAACCCCAGATCTTTTTCTACAGTATACCTTCCTAGGCAATCATTTCTTACATTGTATTTGTGCAATTGGTTATTCCTTCTAAAGTGTAGTACTTTGCATTTCTCCTTATTGAATTTCATCTTATTTATTTCAGACTATTTCTCCAGTTTCTCAAGATCATTTTGAATTCTAATTCTGTTCTCAAAAGTGCTTGTATCACCTGCAAATATTGTAATTGTATTCTTTGTGTTATTATCCAAATAATTGATAATGATATTAAATAGAACCTGACCCAGGATGGATCCCTGTGGGACCCTATTTGATATGCCCTTAGAGCTTGATTGTGAACCATTGATATCTTCTCTCTGTGTTTGTTTTTTTCAGCTATTTGTGTAACCCACTTTATAGTAAATTCACATAGAATATATTTCCCTAATTTGTTTATGAAAAAGTCATGTGAGACAGTATTTAAAAAATCTTCCTAAAGTTGATATATCCTATTTACTGTTTTCTCCACCACCATCATCCCCAAGGCTTTCTACCCTGTTAAAGAAGAATATTGGGAAATTAAATTTTGACTCTTAAATTAATTAGGCATTGCAACATTGATCACAGCAACACCTAACTACCTCTTAAAATCTTTCTTTACGTTTTTTTTGTCTCCGTTCCTACTCACTAAAATGGGAATAAAGTACTTTTAAAGTATGTATTCCCTAACATTGTAACAACTGTCAGCTGCATGCCAAAAGGAGCCATATAAGTTCTTAAGATAGACAGATGCCATATCCAGATTCCACAAACATTAGAATGCTAATAAAGCTCAATGAATGTTGAATGACAAATTGTTCATACATGAAAAATAATATTTGCAGTACTAGTGTTCACTCATTTATTTTAGTTAATTGGACTCCTGGTTGTTCAGATAAAAAAAATGCTGCATGGTAAAATATCTCTCTGCTCATGACATGATATGGCTTGCTTATGTTCAAAAAATTCAGCACAACCATTCAACCAGATCGAGATATCCTAATAGATATTTATATTTCATCTAAACATAAAATATATCCCCCCAAAAGCTAAGAGCAGAGGTCTCAAGAGTAGGAGAAGTGGAAGACTCTGAATATCTGCTACAAAGCCAATTCAAGTCAATGGCAAGAGTTTCATGGACATCAATGGATTTAGAATTAGGTTTTTAATCTTTTATTTATATTGTATATGCACATTGTAGCTCCTTACATCTCTTTTTTCCATACCAGTGTACATGAGGTCTGATTCTTTATTTTTTCCATATCAGACAGTCATGAGAAATCTGATTCTTTACCTTAAGCAATCATAATAACCCCTAGCATTCCCAAAATTATTTTCTCTTTTTATCACTCACTAACATAAACACAAAGTGTGAGTCTACACTGGCGCCTTAGGTTGACCTAAGGACGCTTAAGTCGACTTACAGAATTCTGTGTCCACCCTGGGTGCTTCTTAAGTCGAGTTAAGAGCTTTCTTAAGTCGACTTAATAACACCACCTCTGAAGGTCACATTAAGGCTTAAGTCAACCTTATTAAGTCGAATTAAGTCGACTTAAAGCCAGTGTAGATTTTCATATCTACACTACAGGATATGTTAAGTTTGATTTAACAAGGTTGACTTAAGTCAACTTTAAGTGTAGATGCTCTGTTAAGTCGACTTAAAGTCGACCTTGTTAAGTTGACTTAACAGAGTCGACTTAACAATTGTAGACATAGCCAAAGAGCATATGTGGGTCCAACTAAGAAACAAACTGGTTTTGAGGAGTGGGTGAATACTGCTTCAAAATATCATTTCCTATTTTTTTTTGTTGTTATTTAATGAAAACAGATTGATAGTTACTCTTCAGGAATCAGAGGGAAAACAAAACAAAACCCATAATAGAATTTTGTTACTCACTTGTAATAATAGGACAGAATTTCACTGTAAATATTACAGGCAATTTTTAGTGCTGAATTTGATTTTGCCAAATTGATGAGGAAATTGCTGATTATGTGAGGCTTCCATATTTAGTGAAAATTAATATTAATAGTTTATAATGATGAATTGCTAACATGGTGTATTGAGTATGCAATCAAATACTAAATACATTATTCACTCTTCCATCCCAAACATATGCACAAAAGAAAAATTATACTGACATTCTTAGGATCTGATTTAACTTCCATCCATTGTCATAGCAGAGTATAGATTACATTGTAACGCTTCATCAGAAAAAAGCCCAATCTTGTGAGGTGCGTTGCTTACAGTTGAGTGCTCTCAGGATCTCACTGAATTGAGCACTATGGAAGGAAACATTAAGAGGAAGAGGAAGAGAGAACACATTATTAAATATAATATTTTTCATATCGCAATATATTCTTTGATTCATTCCACCCCATTCTATAAACAACATAGCAGGGAAAAATATTTTAAGGGGACCCACAAAAACAAGAAGGGTGAGATTTTTTTCTAAGCATCTAGAAAATTTAGAAACCCTCCTCCATTCAATTTTAATGGAAATTAGGTATCCAAATTCCTTACGTGGCTTTTAAAATGATAGTCTAAACATCCGCTTAGAGTTTATTACACCTTCATCTGAATGGTCTCCTAGTAGTGGCTATCAATGATAGGAACTTCCCACTGGATTAATGCATTGTTGAAGTTCCTTTATTCCTATGAATAATTTACATAGTACTCCGTGTAGATATATTTCTTGACTTACGCCTAACTGATAGGTGACATTCCTTACCTCAGCAAAATACATTTTTACTTGCTATCCGGGAAAAATAATCAAACTGAGACCATGTATACACTACAGACTTGTCCCACAATAAAAGTTATTGTGGGACAAGCAAACGTTATAATTATAGTGCTTTACTGCATCCACATTGCATTCCTTCTAGCGAAAGGAGCATTCACATGCTCCTTTCAATTTTAGCTAGAAGGAGCAGTGCATGGTGGGTACCTATCCCACCATGCACTGCCCTGCCAGCCAAAATGCTGGCAGTGGTGCTGCCTTGAGCCCCAGTCCTGCTGGGGCTCAGATGCGCTGGGGCTCAGCTGCTGCCGGCCAGCTGAGCAGCAGCTGAGCGACTCAGCCAAGCCTGGCTTCGCAGCTGAGCTGGGCTGCAGGGGCTCCAGCTCCCCTGGTGGGGCTCCAGCTGCCAAGCAGTGGAGCCCCGCAAGGGAGCTTAAGACCCCCACCATAGCTGAGCCCAACAGCTGGCCCCGGCGGGTGGCTTGAGACCCCCCAAGGCCGCCGAACCCTGCCGCCACCCAAAACCCCGGGGCTGAGCTAGGGGGGGTAGCCCGAACCGGCGAAAGCAGCTGATTTGGGCCACTCCGCCAGTACAGCTGCAGGGCTTCAGGTGGTGGCGGGAGCTGCTCCCGCCACCACCCGAAGCCCTGGGGCTGAGCTAGAGTGCTGGCCCAAACCGGCTGCCCTCGCCGGTCCAGCTGGCCAATCCCCCAGCCGCCGAACCTGGCAGCTTTAATATGTGAATTTCATTGCTCGGCTAGAGCAGTGAAACTGACATATTTGACAGCTCCAATGTCCCAGAGTTTGGTACTCTGGGACATTTCCGGAGGCTGTCAACAGCACAAAAAGTGTCCACACAGGCTGTACCATGGAATAACTGTTCCGTGGTAAGCCTTACCACCCTCGTTTAGGTGGTTTACATGTTGCACGGCAAGAGGGCTGTTGCCGCGCAACAAGAAGCTTTAGTGTGTGGACACTTTGATTGTTATCGCGTTGTTGCAGGTGGACGCCTGAAGACAGGCAGGGGCAAGCAACAGTGGGTTCATTGCCTGGAGTGCGCAGCACCAATAACCACACCAGGGCAGACAAGCACACTAAGATTTATTTGAGATCTCAAGCAGGCACACGGACACAGGCACATCTCAAATCATGTGCCCCCCACTCCCGTTGCAGTGACCCTTATATAGGCAGGTTGTTTGCTTCAATACTTTTCCTTTGCTGTGTGTGAAAAGATCCCACCCTCCTCCTCTTTCTCTGGGTTAGAAGCAAGCTTTCAAGGCTATGTTATTGTTGCAAGCTAAGACCGGCTTAGTCTGGTACTGTTATTCTGTTCTGGGGAACAGGTTATCAGTTCCTGCAACCGGGGAACAGCCTTATATGGGGTTGGTATTGGGATTGCTATGTCCCAGCTGTGTCCGAGTCTGGAGCGAAGGGGATTCATTGACACTGTGGCCTTCCACCCCCCCCCGAGTTACCCAGTGCGCGACCCCAGACACAGCCAGGGGCATCAACAGCGTGGTAAGGAGCCTTACCACGTGATAACTTTGTAGTGTGTACAAGGCCCAAGAATCTAAGCTTTGCATGATTTTTCACATTTACATTTTGTGACTGAAATAAATATTCCTTGATCTCTTTCTCTGCTGAGAGGATAATTATGACCACGATAATGCATAAACGACAATAACTACAAAAAAATCCTTAGGCCGTGCATTAGGTTTATCTTAATATCCAGTTCTTAGCATAATGTAATTTTGTGACTCATTCTATTGCCTCAACTATAGTCAGATAATCACTTTGTGTTATTAAAGAAATCCAACTGTGATAAGCAGGCAGAACTGTAATTATACAGAACACACATATTACAATTAGTTACTATTCCACAGATAGTACAAAGATTCCCCAAAATGTCTTAAACAGCAAATACAAGTGCAATGGTTTCTCATTTTACTTTTAAAATCTCCCCAACTTCCCCTTCCTTTCTTGCCCCACTCCATTAGCATCATTAATATACAATCCTTTATAGAACTAATATTTCATCTTCTCCTTCTGTCCTGGACCATATCTATATAGACAACTACAGAACAGGTCTCAATTAAGTTTGACTGACCTGTCTGCTAGGGACCAATGATTTAGTCCTTAGATCCTGGTCACTAGGAGACTGATCCAACAATTCCCAGTGACTTCAATGAACATTGGAATGATCCCAATTAGCTCTGTTCAAATTGAGCTCTGCTCAAGCCCCTAAAATCCCTGCAATAATCCGTCCCTGCCTGGCTCAGCACCGGCAGGGGAAGGAAGGGGGGCTGGGGACCCAGACCCAGAGGCCAGGCTCTGCGCTCAACCCTGCTGCTGCGCTGGCTGACCTGCCCAGGGGGTGGAGCAGAGCAGGCCAGCCCCTGTTCTCTCCACGCGGGGGCAGGGCTGGCTGGTTCGCAGCTTCAGCAAGGCCACCCCCACCACCGTCTCGCGCCGTGCACCAGCCGCTCCCCTCCAGTCTTTCCCACCACACCCCCACCGACTGGCCAGAGTGGGGCCAGGCCGGGAGTGCCCTCTGGCCCCAACCCCCCACCACCACCCCAGAAACTCGGTCTCCTGAGTTCAACGGAGTAGGATGGGGGGCCCCCACAGTTGGGGACGAAGCCTAGGGTCCCTGGGCTGGTTAATCCAGTGCTGCTCTGCAAACATGAGGTGTAGGGTGAGTCATGTGGGGCTCAGCTCCTCCCTGTACAGCAAGGGCTGCCAGCTCAGTTCCCCCTTCCTGGCATGTGCACAGCTGCAGTTGGGCAGCTCTCACTCTGAAATACTTAAATTTTCTGTTTTTGGAATGTTTAAATGAATTATTAATTACAGAAATTTTTACATCTCTAGTTCACATAGATTTTGGGGTGGATTTTTTTGTTCTCTGCCCAAACAAATACATCATTATTTGCTGAGCTCTAGTTATCAATGTTTTATTATCTCTTCTCTACACTCATAAGCCTTATTCAATGATTTCTGAAAGCATTGTCAACTTTACTGTTGATGTTAAAAAGACAAACACAAATCAATATCCTTCTCTTTAGTTCATGGTAATGTGTTTAGCTAAGTGCTGGAACCCCATCAGTCCCCTATTAATGAATAGCATAGCTTGTTGTTTATTGGCCAAATTGGGGAACATTTCTGAATGAAATCACACAGTGTCTATTTTGGGTCCAGTATTAGTCAATATTTTCATTAATGACTTGGATGATAGAATGCTTATACAATTTAGAGATGACACCTCCTAGGGAAGGGTTTCAGGTACCTTTGTAGAATTCAAAATTACCTTGATATGTTGTCGAAAATTAATCAAAAAAATTCAGTAAAGACAAATTCAAAGTACTACATTTATGAAGTAAAGATAAAAATGAATTCATATAAAATCTTAAATAATTGAGTAGTTAGCCACACTGCAGAAAACAATCTGAGGGTCACAAATTGAAATTGAGCAAAAATATGATGCTATTGCAAAAAAAGTCAAATGTAATTTTAGGACATAATAACTGGACTGTCATAAGTAAGACACAGGAGGTAATTTTTCTGAACTTAATTTCATAAACATACAACTGTAATCTATATATCATCTGATCTGTTCTACTCAGGTATATCAATCAGATATAACAAATAAAGAGCCTAGAAATGTAAAGTTGGGTCTGGGGCTTTATTTCTAGATTGAACATACAGCAGTGTACAGGGATAAAAACAACAGGCCATTTAAAAGGACTTTTTATTTATTTCAATGTTGCCTGTCTCTGGAAACAAATCCAAAGTAATCGGAAGAACTAGATGACTTAACATAGACTGTAGCTGGCCAATTGTTATTGTTGCTGTAATTAATTTATATTCAAATAATGGCATAATGAATAGATGGTAATGTAAGAGAATTTGCCTTTTGGCATCAGGCTAGTTGTAATTGTTCTTGGAAATTAGATGCATCCATGCAGAGTTAACATAATAAATATATCTTCTCATCTGTCTCTTAGACAGCCATTGTTTCATTATATTTGCTTGTTGAGATATAGAGACATTCTCTTTGCATTGACTTTGACTATCCTGACTATGTTTTGAATTAAGTGGACAGCTACTGGTATTTATTTTAAATAATTAAAAGAAAAATCTTTAATGGAACACGATTGATCTTTAAACAAACATTTACTCAAGACATTGTAGTAGTTCCCTCCTGACAAACATATATATAAATGGTGTAAATACAAGTGATGGGATAAATTTGTGAGATTTAGACTTTAGGGAAAGTTTAAGATGCTTCTTATTTTATTCAAACTGGTTCACCCATTTCTCTTCTGTAAATATTTTGAATTAATTGCATAGATATTGATTTTAGACATGTTAATAAACATGTTATTATTGCCTACAAAGAATAAGATTGGGGAATTAACTATGAAAATCTAGGGAAATATGACATTAAATATGATATTCTTCTCCTAATTCTGTAGGTAAAGTGCAACGATGGTAAAGGCAGACAATTGCAGGCAACTCCTAATACTCTCTGGGTTTGAAAATGATACCACGATATTACTTGTAATATGGGCTAATCTTTTATTAAGGGGATGAGGAAAAGATAATGGGAGAGGAGGAGGATTGTAAATTATAATGGAGAAGAGGTGGCACAGAGAAAGGAAGTAGACTATATTGTTAGTTCATGTAGGAGCCTTGTGAGTGATCAGAGTTCACATACAGATGAGAGCCACGGGAGAGTAGTATAAATGAAAGATTTCATGGTGCAAGTCAGAGTGTGGTTGTACCACTGATAGAAAGATGTCTCTGTTTTATGTACCATGCTGTTTCATAAAGGAAGATGCCTTGTGTGGTGGCAATGGTGTGAATTGTGATAATAGAATCATAGAAGATTAGAGCTGGAAGGGACCTTTGGAGGTCATCTAGTAATTCTAGTCCAACACCTGCTCACAGTAGGGTTAATCCCAACTAAATCTCATCTCAGTAGGGTCAAACCCAACTAAATCATCTCAGCCAGGACTCTGTCAAGGTGGATCTTAATAACTCTAAGAAAGAAAAGTCCACAATTTCCCTAGGTAACCATTACAGTGCTTTACCACCCCACCTAGTGGAAAATCTTTTCCTGTTATCCAATTTAGATTGTCCCCACTGCCACTAGAGATCATTTTTTCTAGTGCTGTCATCTACTGTTACCGAGAACAACCTAGCTCCATCCTCCCAGATCCCCCTTTAAGGTAGTTGAAGGCTCTTCGCAAACCCCAACCCATTCTTCTCTTCTGCAGACTAAAAACAAACTTAGTTCCTTCAGTCTCTCCTCATAAGTCATGTGTGCCAGTGTCCTAATAATTTTTGTTGCCCTCCTCGGGAATTTCTTCCATTTGTTCGCATCCTTTCGGTAGTGGGGATTCAGTACTCCAACTGTGACCTCACAAGTACTGAATAGAGAGGAATAATCACTTCCCTTGAATAGCTGGCAATGCTCTCACTCACAGAAGACCAATATGTCATTAGCCTTCTTGGCAATAAGGGCACGCTCTTGATTCATATCCAACTTCTTGTTCACTATAACTCCCAAGTTCTTCTTCTGCAGAACTGCTGCCTAGCCAGTTGTCTCCCAGTCTATAGCAGTGCATGGGATTCTTCTGGCCTAAGCACAGAACTCTGCACTTGTCCTTGTTGAATTTCATCAGATTTTTTTGACCCCATCCTCCAATTTGTCTAGATCACTCTGTATCCTATACCTACACCCCAGCATATCTACCACTCCCCCTAGGTTACTGTCATCTGCAGACTTGCTGAGGGTGCATGCAACCCACTCTATCTTTCAGATCATTAATGAAGATGTTGAACAAAACCTTCCCCAGCACCAAACCCTGGAAGATTCCACTTGCTAAAGCTGCAAACTAGACATTGAACCATTGATCCTTATATCAACAATATTGCACTGAACATTTTCACCATAATATCTTAATAATAACAATGTAGTTGAAATAAAATATTGTTTCACTTTTGTGCTTTGAAGTAAAACAGCCATGGTCCATATCTTGATTTCAAGCTCCACAAAGCACAATTTTACCATGGTATTAAAATACCTCAATATTAACAATAATGATTAAAATGTTGTTCAATAATAATTTAGTGGGATTTGAAACTTAATAAGAATCTTTAGCATTGACTAAAACTATTTCAATTTTGAGACGTAGTGTTGGAATCCCTAAACAGAATGATGTATAGTTTTATAAAGCATTGAAGTTCTTCAGTGTGTACATAACCAACAAGCATTTCTTTGTGATTAAAAAAAAACAAAACACATATCACATTAATCTTATAATGTACCCTTTGCTGCTATTATTCATATTATAAAAGATCTGCAGGCAGACTGTAGTACCGAACGGAAGACCTTGTGATGCAATAAGCTGATAGTAGGTGGTGATGGCTATGTCTAAACTGGCAAGTTAGTTCGAATTAAGGAAGCTTAATTTGAACTAACTGAAGCCATGGCTACACTAGGCTTTAATTAGTTCAAATTAAGGGCTTCCTTAATTCGAACTAATAAATTCGAATAGGCTACTTGAAATAAGGGTTAATTCGAACTATTTAGCTCAAATTAACCAATGTGGCCATGTTAGTTCGAATTAATTCCTTAGTTCGAACTAACTGGCCCATTGAATTCAATGCAAATCGCTAATTCAAATTAAGCAAGTGCCATGAATGGCAATTGCTTGGTTCGAACTAATTTTTTCTAGTTTGAATTAAGTTAATTCGAACTAACTAGAATTAGTTCAAATTAGTTAGTTCGAACTAACTAATTCGAACTAATTTTAGTAAGTATAGACATAGCCAATCAGCCCTGTCCAAAAGTTAACGCTGTGTATAAGCAAAACAGAGCTGGTACTAACGACGTATCTTGCTCCCACCAAGTAGCAGACATAACTTGCAAACTCTGTAAAATAACAAGATAAGACCGGGAAAAAAAATGTTGTAAATAAGTGTGTAAAATAACCAGATGTGTATGCCATATGAAAAAAAACAAAGAAAGAAGAAGTGGGATGGTTAAAAACTGAGGATGGGGTGGAGGTCAAGGATAATCTAGGCATGGCTGAATGTCTATATAAGTACTTTGCATCTGTTTTCAATGAGAGTGAAGTTGAGCTGGGAGATAGAGGTAGGGAAGTTAATGGGAACGAGATCATGAATGTGGAAATTACCATACCTGAGGTAGAAGCCAAACTTGAGCTGCTGGATGGGACTAAATCAGGGGGCCCGGACAATCTCCATCTGAGGATACTAAAGGAACTGGCTCATGAAATTGCCAGGCCTTTAACGAGGATTTTAATGAAACTGTAAACTCGGGGGTTGTACCATATGACTGGAGAATCGCTAATGTAGTTCCTATTTTCAAGAAAGGGAATAAAAATGATCCGGGTAACTACAGGCCTGTTAGTTTGACCTCAGTAGTATGCAAGGTCTTGGAGAAAATTTTGAAGGAGAAAGTACTTAAGGTTATAGAGGATAATGGTAACTGTGATAAAATACCAAAGGGGTAGCCGTGTTAGTCTATTGTAGAAAGACAACAGAGTCCTGTGGCACTTTTAAAGACTAACAGATTTATTTATCGCATTTATTTATTTGTTTATTTATTTATGCGATAAATAAATCTGTTAGTCTTTAAAAGTGCCACAGGACTCTGTTGTCTGTGATAAAATACAACATGGCTTTATGTAACCCAGATGCCTGAAAAGGCTATCTCTGAGAGACCTGCTGAGGGTGGGTTACTGTTGCTGGGCAGATTAGCGACCCACAACTGGAAACTTCCAGAAGCAGGGAGTGGTAGCAATTTGAGCATGCTCCACAGTGTACCCTGCTGGTGTGATGTGATGTTGTCAGTCAGATGACTGGAGAGCAGCAGCCTGAGCAGACAGCAGGCAGGAGCTGCCTTGAGGGGAGACCATGTGCTCAGTGTTCTGGAGAGGAGCTGAGCCAGGAGTGAACAAGATGTTTTCTCCATGTAAAGGAGTCATTTGCGACAGACCTTGCAGACATGCATATGGGACTGAGGGCTGTTTACAGAGGAGAAGAGAGAGCCTGCATGTAATGCTACAGAGGATCCCAGCAAAGAAAGAAGAGGACAGCTATTTCTTGCCACTCAAGCTTCCACACTGGAACAGAGACTGTAGCTGAGAGTTGGGTGAACTCCACACAGACTTTGGGACTCTTGGGTATCTTTCATGCAAGGGATTGTTCTTGGTTAATTGTAGTTTGTTTTCTTAGGATAAGGTTCATTTAGTTAGTAGTTAATAAAGTTCATTGTTATGTTTATTGTAGTAGTATTTTAATGTGTGAGTGTAGCTCTGAGCAAGCTTTGCCGTGAGTCCTGTACAGACTGGATCCTGGGTCTACAGCTGCTTTTCTCCACAGGGGTTGGGGTGTATTTCTGTGAGGCACTGGAGAAGGGCAATTTAATTAATTTTAGCCCACCTGAAGGTTACATTTACAAAAGGGAGATCGTGCCAGACCAACTTGATCTCCTTTTTTGAAAGGATAACAGATTTTTTAGATAAAGGGAATGCGGTGGACTTAATTTACTTAGATTTCAGCAAGGCATTTGATAAAGTTCCACATAGGGAGTTATTAGTTAAGTTACAGAAGATGGGGATTAATATGAATATAGTAAAGTGGATAAGGAACTGGTTAAAAGGTAGACTACAGCAGGTCATACTGAAGGGCGAACTGTCAAGCTGAAGGGAGGTTACCAGTGGAGTCCTTCAGGGATCTTTCTTGGGACCGATCTTGTTCAACCTTTTTGTTACTGACCTTGGCACAAAAAGTGGGAATGTGCTGATAAAGTTTGCGGATGACACCAAGTTGGAAGGTATTGCCGATACGGAGAAGGATCGGGATACCATACAGAAAGATCTGGATGACCTTGTAAACTGGAGTATCAGGAACAGGATGAAATTTAATAATGGGAAGTGCAAGGTCATGCATTTAGGGACAAATAAGCATTTTTCCTACAAGTTGGGGAAGCATCAGTTGGAATGGACTGAGGAGGAGAAGGATCTGGGAGTACTGGTTGATCATAGGATGACTATGAGCCGCCAATGTGATGTGGCTGTGAAAAAAGCTAATGCGGTTCTAGGATGTATCAGGAGAGGTATTTCAAGTATTAGGGGGTATTAGTGCCTCTGTACAAGGCACTGGTGAGACCCCCATCTGGAATATTGTGTGCAGTTCTGGTCCCCCATGTTTAAAAAGGATGAATTCAAATTGGAACAGGTGCAGAGAAGGGCTACAAGGATGGTCTGTGGAGTGGAAAACCTGCCCTATGAGTGGAGACTCAAGAAGCTTGGCTTGTTTAGCCTAACCAAAAGAAGACTGAGGGGGGATATGATTGCTCTCTATAAATACATCAGAGGGATTAACATCAGGGAGGGAGAGGAATTATTTGAGTACAGCACTAATGTGGACAACAGTACAAATGGTTATAAACTGTCCATCAAGAAATTTAGGCTTGAAATTAGACGCAGGTTTCTAACCATTATGGGAGTGAAGTTCTGGAATAGCCTTCCAAGGGGAGTTGTGGGGGCAAAAACCATAACTCCTTTCAAAACCGAGCTTGATAAATTTATGGAGGGGATGGTATGATTAGCTTATTTTGGAAATTAACTGATATTTGGCTACGTGTGGTGGATATACAAGTGGCCTAAGAGGGGAGATTACATGGGGTGGCTTCTGAGTTATTACAGGGAATTGTTTCTTGGGTAACTGGCTGTTGAGACTTGCCCATGTGCTCAGGGTTTAACTTATCGCCATATTTGAGGTCGGTAAGGAATTTTTCCCCAGGGCTGTTTGACCTGGGCTCTGGGGGTTTTTCGCCTTCCTCTGTAGCACAGGGCATGGTTCACCTACCGGTGAATTCTCTGTATCTTAAAGTCCTTAAATCATGATTTAAGGAAGTAAATAACTCAGTCATAGGTTGGTGGCCCATTGCTGGAATGGGTGGGTGAGGTCTTGAGGCCTGCATTTTGCAGGAGGTCAGACTAGATGATCATACTGGTCCCTTTTGACCTTTAAGTCTATGAGTCTATTTACCCCCTTAGCAAGTAACAGTTTGAAAGACAATGGCTAAGCCTCCCCAGTTTGGAACCTCGTCGTCAGGGAAACTGCTGTGTTTGCCGCCATGAGTCATCGTTTCTCATTCTCCATGCCCGCAGTCATTTAACTGGGGTTCCCATCTGCTGGAGGGGCATAAGCATTTGTGCTTTCCTATTTCTCTGCTTTTTTGTCTGTATTTTTAATAAATGCAGGTTGCTTTTATCTTGTCTCTTGGTGTTGTGCCTACCGACTCCATCGATTCTTAGGACCTGAGCTATAGTTGGGTAGCTAGTGTCCTGTAACACAGATACTACTCAGGGATTCAGTATTTAACTATTTAAGCATTTCTGTGCCAAATCATCTTGTTTGTAAACCCGTTGAAGTCAATGATGTTAGACCTTGGACAGATCAATTGTATTTAATGAAGCATATATGGTGGAAATAGTCCAAAATATCAAGTTATCTTTCAGTATAGTGTGTCTATAACATGTAGTAACAAAAGTATTTGAAAAATTCTACACAATTCACCCCCTAACTCACGTAAAGTGGAAATTTCTATTGCTTTTTTACCCTTTTTCTGGATATGCGTTGTCCTGTATTATTTTCCAGTCACTTACCCATTACTTTGATACTCCATGGGCTTATGTTCAATCAGCTATTAGACTTGTTCCTTTTCACAATATTAAGTGTCTGTTGCAGCTGTCCCCCTGCTGCATTTATTTTCCCTTTGTTTTTGTAGTTTTGTGTGACCACCCCTCCCAGGCTACTAAGCTAACTGAAGCCATTGCCCCTGCTCATAGGGATGGCTTTTACAAACTAACTGGGGCCATTGCCCAGCCCAGGAAGGCGGCCTTTAGCTCCTTGGCTTAGACCCTGGCTCAGTGTAGGGTGGACAGTGCCCAGGAGTGCAAGACTTAAATGGCCTGTTAAGCTTAAGGACATGAGTCATACCTGTGGCTCAGAAATTTGCCCAGACATGTCCTGTGCTTACCTGCAGTTTTCCCTGCCCTCTCTCCCCCCCTGTAGCAGAGGGAGCCAATCAGAGTTACTGGCGGGAAGCTGCCTGAGTTTGCCTTTAAAACCAGACATTTTTGAATCAGACATTAGAAAGGTTCCTGCTTTGCCACCTGGTCTGATCAGCTAGGGGTCTTTGGGGGGCCCTTTCTCCACTCTCGTTTAATTTTTGAGCGTACCCCCCGTTTTTAAACTCCCCTCCCACGAACACCGAATTTTTCCTGTGAGATCTCCTGGTTATTGAAAACGAACCGAGCCTCCTCTGCATCCTCTGATGCTGCTGCTGTTCCTGCCTCTATTCCTGCTGCTGTCCTGGGAATTGGTAAGGCTCCCCTCTTGCAAACTCTCCCTGTCCTAGCTGCTGGCCTTGCTTTCCCAGCAGACAGACTCAAGTTAATTCCTTGGTCTGTGCCTGAAACTGTTTCTAACTCCATGGCTCCCTTGCTGCTAAAGAAAAGCCTGTGCAGCTGCTAAGCTCTGCCTCCGTGTGCTCTGTCCCGGGGCTCCCTGCTTTCAGCTGTTTCCACTGCTGCAGCCATCATCCCCTGACTCCCCCAGGAGCTGTACCCTGGGCTCACACCACTCTGCCTCTGGGACTGCTCCCCCTGGTCAATAGGATCGGTGTAGTATAAGGCGTGCCATTAGGTTTAGTTTCATTAGTTTGTTTAGGTTTAGTTTTGTTAAGTTGCATTTTATTAGCTTGTATAAATTGTAGTTCTGTTAGAATTGAACTTTGTGTCTGTGTTTAGTGGTAGTTAAGTGGGATACTTGTTAGCCATTACCTGTTATATTGTGTGGCCATAGTCAAGCTAGATTAAAGATAACTGTTTTACTGTATTGCTTCTCTCTTTTTGTTTTTCCTTCTTTCTGTTGTTCATTATTAGCATAAGTTGTATAGTTGCTGTTAAGTTGTTAAAGAAGTGCCTCTGTGTCTTCATCTCTCCCCGAAAACCCCAAGTCCTATGCTGCTATTTCCCCCTCTACCCGAACTTCCCAAGCCCCTTGCTGCCTTTCTTCTTTGATTCCTCTGCGTTTAGCCTGCTGGCTCCTGAAGACTGCTCTGAGCCTCACCCTGCAGGGCTTCAGTGCCTCTTTCTGCATCCCTTGCAGCTGTACTCTTCCTCTGCCACTGATTACTCACCCCACCCTCACCCCTGTTCCTTAACCCAGTCTCTAGGTACACTCTTACAGACTGCCTCTTGCTGCATCCCTTGCAACTGTACCCTTCCCTCTTCCTCTGCCACTGATTACTCACCCCACCCCCACCCCTGTTCCTTAACCCAGCCTCTAGGTACACTCTTACAGACTGCCTGCCACTGCAGTCCAACAAACCAAGTTATTGATTCTCATCTGTACTATTACACTTGTGTAAATTCACTAATCACCCTTATTGTGCACTTTTACTGCCATTTGTATCTCATTCATATTCGTAAAACCCCATTGGTTACCATTGCAATTACTGTACCACTACATCTATACCACTGTGACATATTGTTGTTTATTTGTAGAATCACTAGCCACCAATCGTGACTCGCTGTGACACCTCTTCATTTTCACACTGCTTAATAAGAGAAACCTCCTCCCCAATTGCCTGCTGTGACAAACCCCATACACCCCATTGTTAAATTTTACTGTTTTACATTTTTCAATAAAAATTGATTTGTACCCCACTGGTGTGGTAATTGCCCCCCAAGATCCTCTACCTGCTGGCAGGGACATTAAGGACATCAGTTGTATTTGCTTAGGAATGATGTTATGAATTGTCTTCTTACTAATCATGAAACTAGCTTATCCTCACTTTTATCCTTCTCTGAGTCTATTGATTACTATATTGATCTCTCTATTCATTGTATACTTGCTCTTTTAGACTAGTTTGGACCATTAACAGAATGTATATTTTTTTCCCTTGTTTCCTAAGGCTTTCTCCAGAACTAAGCAATAGAAGGCAGCAATTTGCTCATCATGAAATAAACCTTTAAACTTTGCTGTGATAAACAATTGATCCCCAATAAAGACAAGTTTCTCTTTACTTTATAAAAGGAAGGGTGAGATTATGTTAGAGGAAGGGAGAAAGTGTGGGTGTTAATATTGAAGATGAGAGGAAAAAAAGATATGAGAGCAGTTTTAATATAAACAAATATTTTAAACTAACAACAGATAAGATAAGATAAGATTGTCCACCTGGCTTGCCCAACCCACAGCCCACACGACAGAGTCTGGTCCACCAAGGCTGCTATCCAGCCCACTGGGGCACAGCAGCAGCCCCCCAGCTGGCCAAGTAGATGAATAGCCCCTCCCCTCTAGCCCCTTCCAGCTTAATGCCTCCCTGAGTGGAAAAAAAAATGCAGTGTGGCCCTTCACAGTATGTAAACTTTGGACATTGCAGGGAAAGGATGGAAGAACTGAAATCACTTGAATTTGAAATGTTAGCTAAAAGGTGCTGTTTAATGCAGTCTTCTACATAAGTGCTGTACCGATGCCATTTGCCATAGCTACAGGGCAAGCTATGCCTTTTAGAGTCATTTTAATACCTCTTGAATAAACTCCTTAACTGACAGGCCTGGTTCCTGCACCTCACTTTGTGTGGAACCATATGGTCCAAACACTAAGGGCTGGATCTCTGGGCTGCAGCTGCTCCAGTTCCCATTTCATGTTAACAGCACAAGTTAGTTTTGTCCTCTAACATTTCCATTATGAAACACCATGACAACCTTCCACTGGGCATAAAATACCTAAAACTAACATCAGAAAAAAGGAAAGGAAAGGAAGATCACTGGTTCTGCTTAGCATGCTTTGAAAATTCTACAACTTAAGTTGTGGACACAGAACATGTACATATAGAAGAATATCGTTGCTATAGTAGTGACATTTTGTATTCCATATCATTAACATGAGTGTTTGTTTTTGTTTTTT
Source organism: Pelusios castaneus (assembly GCA_007922175.1). Lineage (NCBI taxonomy): Eukaryota > Metazoa > Chordata > Testudines > Pelomedusidae > Pelusios > Pelusios castaneus. The sequence goes on from ML685832.1 coordinate 8,717,056, forward strand.
AAACAACCTCAGAACGGTCTACATTTAAAACAAACAAGGAGTCCTGTGGCACTATTGAAGACTAATGGATTTATTTATTATATGAGCTTAAGTGGGAGAAAATCCCACTGCATCAGATGCTTTGAAGACCAAAGCTTTTCTACTCAGAATGACAGCTGTTTTTTACTGTGGTGTCAGTTTGTCCAAAAGAGCAACTCTTATATACTTTTCAGAACTTTAACTTTTCATTGTTATGAAAAGTTTCCAGAGACTGAATAGAGAACACATGTTTTGGCCTTAAGTATCAAATAACTCTGCCCTTTTGTGTTATTCGTGCGTGTGGGAAAATACAGTCTGGAATGGCTGGATCATCCAGTCAGAGAAGTATAATGTCATTTGGCATAAATGAGCAACCATAAATCTCATTAAGTCAAGAAGTCAACTAGTTTTGTATGCAATCTATAGCTCAGATTAAAAAAATAAATAAAAAAACCACAAACAAAAAAAACAACTTATTTTTTGACCCTTTCTGTGTTGTGAATAAAGCTGGTTACAATATTAATTGTGAATATTTTTTTTTCTTTTTCTTTTTGCAGTTTCTCTGAAGACTAGATAAAAAATTAATTGGTTATGATTTAAAATGGTTTTGAGTGCTTTGTACAAAACTATTTTCCATTTAGCTTTAGAAGTTCTTTAGTAACTTTCACAGAACTGATTGTTAATTAATGCTCATTTTAAATTTCCATGTGAATTCATCAGAGTCTATACTGACATGCACTATGATTGCAAAAAGATCATTTGGTGCCTCCTGGTTATCTTGACAAGAGGCAACATTCTATGGAGAAATAAAGTGGTTTCTTTTTCATAGATGCACTAGTTGTTTCTTCCCTTGTTTCATAGAGTTAGGAGAATTTTTATTAAAAATAGTACTATTTGACTATTTTCTATCCCACTGAAGGCAAAAGGAAAACTTTCAAATGACAGATTTGAGTTTTTTGTCTCTTCAAAGGTCATCTATTCCCACTGCTTATTCTTTGCCCCAAATAATAACCAACTCATTGTGACATCATAATCCTCTTTAGAACAACTATTATGTTCCTGCACAGAAGTATTACATAAAATAGTCAATGAAAGAACAGAAACATTTGACATCCTAAGAAGACAAGATCCTATACTCATCAGTATGCCATTCTCAACAGTAACATAAAAATGTACAAAGAAATAACTACAATACCATATAATGGCAGAACTGTTTCTATTCAGGGTGTTTTGTTTTGGTTTCCAGATGAGGCATAGGTAGATCTCTAGGGTTATGTCTACACTGGCAAATTAGTTCAAATTAAGGAAGCTTAATTAGAACTAATTTAAGCCATGGCTACACTAGGCTTTAATTAGTTTGAATTAAGGGCTTCCTTAATTCGAACTAATAAATTTGAATATGCTATTCAAACTAAGGCCTTGTACACACGATCACTTTATCATGCATTAACAATCATTACCGTGCGATACCAATAACAGCGTACACACGTGCAATAGGGCTGTTGTGCGTTAACTGCCTTGTTGTAGCGCAATACAAAAACCACCTCGACGAGAGTGGTAGCAGATAACGCGGAACAGCTGTTGCACCTTTTCACTCGTGTGTATGCTTACCGCGCAATGATTTGCCTCCGGAACTGTCCCAGCATTCCAAAGTCATCCTCTCTGGTCTTCCCCTCACCCGCTCTGTGGCCATGACGAAACAGTCCCCGCCCTGATCAGATTCCCGGGATTTTTGAATTTCTTGTCTGTTTCACTTTCTGTTCTCTTCCTTGTGGAGTGGAGTGCAGCTCCGATCACTAGTAGCAATGGCAGACCGTCGTGGAAGATGTGCACCCCTTTGGAGCATGGCAGAGGTGCTGGACCTGATCAGCATCTGGGGAGAATCCGCTGTGCAGGCGCAGCTATGCTGCAGCAGGCAAAATTATGATACATTTGGCATAATTTCTCGGGCCATGTCAGAGAGAGGTTATGATAGAGACACTGTGAAGTGCAGATCAAAGGTGAAGGAGCTAAGAATAACCTATCACTGAGCGAAGGAGGCAAACCACCGTTCGGGATCAGCGCCTGCTAAATGCAGGTACTATATTCAAGCAATCCTCAGTGGGGACCCCACAACCACTGCAAAGAGTCCCGTGGACACATCGGCCCCCGCCCATCTAGTGAATGCCAGACCCGAGCAGGATGAGGACGTGATCGATGAGGAGGAGGAGATGGAGGATGACCTGGAGGAGAGCGGAACAGCGTGTAGCCAGGAGCTCTTCTGCACCCCCGCTGAGACCTCCACCCAAGACATGAATTGCAGTGTGTCCTCTGAGGCGGCAGAGGGGTGTTCCGGTAACTTTCTCTTTCGTCCAGCTATGGCTCCTGCTAAAATATCATTGTCTGGGGTGAGGGTGCTTGCTGTCTCAGTCCTCGCTGTGCACGCTCTTTACTCTGCATTCATTAGAAGTGCCTCAACACAAGCAATAATTGTCAAAAAATCATCTGTATTTAGGTCAGTAAAGGTTTCCTCCATGTACCTCCAGAGCCTACTACTCAGGTTAGATGGGACAGCATTTGTGTTTATGCTCCCAAAGACGGATACTCTGCCTCGCCAGTTACAAAGCACAGCCCTGGGAACCATGGCAGCACACAGTGCAGCAGCATACGGTCCTGGCTTGCAACCAGTGGCATGTAGGATATGTATTCTAGCTGGCAGGGGCACTCTGAGGAGAGAAATATTGGGTTCCGTCTGTGTGCCCTGTGCAGAATGTTAGCCCCCAGTAAGCTTTCTATTAGGACATACCTTGTCCACTTCAGCGAAGCATAGGATGTTAACTTCCCTGCACCTTCCAGTGGAATGTGCTACTGGAAGGCTACATTGGTTATCTAGGCTGTGTGTTAACAACAGCTTTATAATTATTATTTTTTTTTTAGATTCGACCTTCACAAGGCCGGTGTCTACCCCAGCTGACCGCATGAGAAACATTCGGCGGCGTGCTCGAAGAAACAGGGAGGATATGTTTCAGGACCTGCTGAAAACAGCACAGGAATCTGCGAGGGAGAATCGAGCCTGGAGAGAGGAATCCCAACAGAGGAGGCAGAAACACAGGGACGAACTGATAAGCGTGATGAAGGAGCAAACAGAACTGCTCAAGAGCATGATTGCTTTGCAGACCCAGGCGATTAATGTACGGGCTCCACTCCATACAGTTCAGCCGTGTCTGCCTCCCACACCCCGTAGTCCTTCAAAGAATTTCTTTGAAGGCCACCCGTCCCCCTGGTACACTGCAACATCCAGTCCCCCCCAGAGCTACATTTTAGAGACGCACAGCTACACCCACCTGTAACCCCCCACTTTTAGGTTTTAATAAAAACAGTGACAAATAATTTGAAGAGTGGCTTTATTTGTAGACCTTGAAAATCTCATAAGGTGCACCTGATGCGTCCTGGAAGTTAACTAGGGGAGGGCATCATTGAAATGGTCCCTGAGTGCCTCCCTTATGCGAGCAGCTTCTCCTTGGGCCCCCCTAATACTCCTAGTGGCTGGCTGTTCATATGCTTCCTCGAGGCGCTGTGCCTCCATAGCCTACACCGGGGAAAACTTTTCTCCCCTACTTTCACAAATGTTATGAAGGAGACAGCACGACGCAATCACAGCAGGGATGTTGTCCTCCGCCAAGTCCAGCCTCCCATACAAACATCGCCAGCGCCCTTTTAAATGGCCAAAGGCACACTCCACTGTCATTCTGCAGCGGCTCAATCTGTAATTGAACCGCTTCTTGCTGCGATCTAGGTTCCCGGTGTACGGCTTCATGAGCCAAGGCATCAGTGGGTATGCTGGGTCTCCGAGGATGACTATGGACATCTCCACATCCCCCACTGTAATTTTTTGATCAGGGAAGAAGGTACCCCCTTGCAGCTTCCAGTACAGACCAGTGTTCCTGAAAATGCGGGCATCATGCTCCTTTCCCCACCACCCAGCATTGATGTCCGTAAAACGCCCCTTGTTATCCACGAGTGCTTGCAGCACCATGGAGAAGTAGCCCTTCCTGTTGATGTACTCCGTCGCGAGATGGTCTAGAGCCAAAATAGGGATGTGTGTGCCATCTATGGCTCCCCCGCAGTTAGGGAATCCCATGGCAGCAAAGCCGTCCACAATCTCACGAACATTGCCCAACGTCACCGTTCTCCATAGCAGAACGCGATTGATGGCTCAGCAGACTTGTGAGAGGGCTAATCCGACGGTGGACCTCCCGACTCCAAACTGGTTTGCAACCAACCGGTAGCAGTCAGGAGTCACCATCTTCCAGACAGGAATTGCAACACGCTTCTCCACAGTTAGGGCTGACCTCATGTTGGTGTCTTTACATTGCAGGGCAGGGGCCAACTCTGAACACAGTTCCAGAAAGGTTGCTTTCTGCATTCGAAAGTTCTGTACCCACTGCTCGTCATCCCACAGCTGCATAACAATGAGATCTCACCACTCGGTGCTCGTCTCTCGCGACCAGAAATGGCGTTGCACCATGTGCAGATGATCGGTGAAGGAGCTGAGCAACGCGGTGCTGTTGCTCTGCATGGCATCGATCAGTCCCTGCTCCTCAGTGTCCTCATCGGACTCGGAGCTCATTGTGTACTGAGCAGCCAGCCGAGATGTATTTAGAATGCTGAAGGCGACAGTGGAGATCAGAGCAGGATCCATGCTGTCGCTGTTGTGATTGCTCGCAAGTAGTGCGTCACTGCAATGTTGAAAATAGGCGTGAGTTGCTATTGGCAACGAGGAAGACGCAAGGGGAACACAGTGCACCACGGGAAACTGAGATTTTATCCATGGCGCTTTGTGTTCCTTTCCTTCATCCCATGATTCCAAGCGCAGATTGAGGAAAAATTGACCTGTGGGATAGGTGCCCAGAATTCATTGCGCTACACCGTGATATTGCAAAGAATTCTGTTGCGTTACAAGCAGCGACGTGTGTATGAACTATCCCGCAATAAAGGTCACATGTTTTTTTATAGCGCGATTGCCATGTTGCGCTTTAATCTGATCGTGTGTACATAGCCTAAGGGTTAATTCGAGCTAATTAGTTCAAATAAACCAATGTGGCCATGTTAGTTCAAACTAGTTGCTTAGTTCGAACTAACCGGCCCATTGAACTCAATGCAATTCGCTAATTCGAACTAAGCAAGTACCATGCATGGCACTTGCTTAGTTCGA